>AFIY01000533.1:0-133725 GCA_000223825.2 Zymoseptoria passerinii SP63
GAAGGTAGTAGATATACGAGTAGCTAAATATTATTAGAAGCTCGGAGCTAAAGCTAAAATTCGGTCGGGCTTAGCGTTTAAATATAAGTCGTTAATTTTTCTACTAATCTACTACCGATTTTACTTGTTTTAATTTTGAATAATAGCTCGAATACTACTAAATACGATAGGTAGTTTTAGTAAGGATTAGTAGCGGATCGCTAGTTAGTATTACTATCGCTATCCGAGCTAGACTCGTCGTCGAGGTAGAGGTATTCGTATAACCCGGGTAGTAAATATATATATTTATTACTTATTTAGTTACGACCTTTAATATATATATAGCAATTAGTAAGTAACGCGCTTATAATAAAGAACTAGCTAACAGCTTACCGATCGATATATAGCTACTTCGCGAAGGTATTATATATCTACTTATATATAGTCTCGCCGAAGGTATACTTAACTAATATCCGGAGTCTTAATAGCCTTATATTAAATTGCTTCTACTCGATAGTAAGGTAGCTATAGCTACGATAGTACTTAAACGGAGCTATAACTCTAAAGCTGCTATAATAAGCTAGATCGCTATATAGATATAGAGCGTATATATTACGAGTAGCGAGATAGCGTAGACGACGAGATACGCTAGATTATAAATATATACTCTAGTTATTATCTAAGCTATTAAACGGACCGATAAGGCTTAATATTAGACCGTCCGGAGTTACGATAGCCTAGTATTTGTAGCTATAGGCCTTCTTATGTCCTAAATATTGCTGTTGTTATCCTTTAGTAGGCCTATAGAATCCTTAAAAATAGCTATCTATAAACCCCTATATCTTTCTACCGGCTCCAGCCCTCTCGATCGACCGTACGAATATATTTATCCTTCTCCTACTATATAGCTATAGATACTATACTACGAGGTAGCCTTACTAAAGATAGTATAGGTAAGGCGCTAACGACTAGGGAATAATATCCGCTATAGTATAATCGATAGAGTAAGCTCGGCGGAAGGTTAAAGGCAATTTCGGAACGATATAGAGCTAATATCTAGTATAGAGGTAAGTTCGAATACCTACTCCTTATTAAATCTAAGGGAAAACAGGTTAGTTAGTAGCGGTAGTAATAGTAACGTCGACGACTTCTAAAAACCCTTTATAATTATTAATATCCTTATAACTACTACTATCCTTACGTACCTTAGATTGCTACGGCACCAGTTATCGGTCTAATCCCCTAGCACTACTACTTAACACGAGCGACACGAGGACAACGCGATATTGAACCGGACCACACGCGTTTCCACGCTTTACCGGATTCATTCACGCTCCAATACACGTGACTGCCGAATACGGACGTTGTCGCCTCCTTGTCTGTTGTCCAGACAAGCCCTGCTAAACAGCTCTATTCCGTGCGCACGATGTCCACTGTATCATTGATTAGGCGCTTCCCAGCGCTGGATCATCATCATCATCAGGGTCAGTGCCTGTCTTTGCGTACCTTACGGGATAACATCTAGTCAGTATTCTAAACGCCTAAACTCAGGTGAATTGTCTATCGGAGTACTCAGATTAGCGACTATTGGGGAATCCGTAGTGTTGTATGTCTTGCGTTTTTGTCAGTTGGACAGACGGCACCCTCGTTTTGTATCACAGATATAGGCAGGTTGTGAGCAATCAACGCAGGACTGGAATAGTTTGCGTTATGATTTAACACTGTTCAGACTCAACTAACGTCACGCGGTAGAGTCACTCACGATTGCTTCGGTCCTCGAGGTATTGCAAACGTTGCTGTAGATGCTGATGATGCAGAAGAGCCAGCCACAAGCTCATATCACTTCATCCTCTCATCCATCTTTCTTTCCTATCCACGACAACACTTTTTCGATCACAGATCAACTTCCGATTTACAAGATACACCACACACATACGTCCCAACACCCCCTAACAAGCCACCATACACCCGACAATGTGCTTCTACGAACTGCTCACCTACAGCTGCACCGCCGAGCGCGCCCACCTGATCGACAAATGCCCAATCCCAGGCCGCTGTCTGCCGCACATGCTGCGCACGAAACACTCCACCGCCGTCTGCGATCCTTGCGCTGAAGTCTGGACTCATCTCACAAGGGCATGGGAAACGCAGGTGGCCGAAGAGCGCTACTTTGAAACGGCAAAGGAACCAGGAGGCAACGGTCGAACTGCTGAGGCATACGAGGCCAGTGGAGGATCAATCGAGCAACTCGGACAAGAGTCGAAGCGTCGGCCGGGATGGCGAAGCTCTTCATCGGTGAAGTCGCAAGATCGCGGCAGGGAGGTGAGGAGAGCAAGTTGTTGACAATCGTTTGAGAAGATATTTGCTGCGTTGATTTGTTGTCCCTAGTGGCCAGATGCGCGGGATTGATACGCCAATGTTGAGCCTGCTGCTGCATACCTATACCTCTTGATACCTGACATACATCGACGAGTTCCAGATGATCCTCCATCAAAGGCTCTTTTTCTTCGTCCAGTCGCTGTAATTTTGGGAAAGGTAGGTGCCTCGTGAGCTTTAAATGCTGGGATCCAAAGATCTGCGGTCTATTGGTGACCTGCATGCCTGCTCCTTGGTGCTGCATGCACTCTGCTGCACCTATCAGTTGCGTACGAGCCGGTTGCGATCGCGCGCCGGCGGCTGTTGTAGACCAAGTCGGCATTTCAGCATCACCTGGCGTTCAGCTGCACGCATGTAACCCGGAACACGAGGCATTTGCTTTGGACAGTCGAAACGGTGGTCGCCGTGTCTAATGTCCTGCAAGTCGTGCTGGAGACTGAGCAATTCTCGACCGGGCGCTCAGAATGTCCATCTGTAGCTTTCAGAACGAGTGGTCCAGCGTTCGCGGATCGCAACATGTCGAGTCCACGGCGCCGCGACCACGCATCCATCGCATCTGAAGTCCGAAGTCATCGAGCTACCAGCCTCCATCATCTTCAGCCCAGGCGTTGTAAGTAGCCTTGGTGAATGAGCCGCTCGACATCAGCTTGCCGAACATAGAACTGGCTGTTCTTAGTCAAAGTGATCGACCCATACTCCGTCTGAATTTCACCCGCATCCTTCAGCACCCGCACATCGATGAAGATATCCTTTGGAGGATCCAGGCTCCCCGTCAAATCAATGTCAGTCCATTGGCCCTTGTACGCAGCGAGGAGGTCGCTGTACTGATGGACATATTGTTCTTCCTCCGCGCTCAGACTGCTCGTCGAGCCGCTCTGTCCACCGGCTGTAGTCGACGCGGACGCCTGCTGCAAATCTGAAACATCCACTCCGTCCCAGCACATGGCCTCCAGCTTGTCCGTGCGGGTCTTGTGGTAGGCCATTAGACATCGCTTGTTCCTGCGGGTGGAGAGGTGGCTGACCAGCAGTGTGCAGGCGAGAGCCGGATCATCCGCTGGGTTGAAGGAAGATTGTGGCTGGGATCCATTGCTTCCTTGAGTGCTACCGACTTTGTACGGTGCCAAAAGCGCTGTCGCGTCGCGGTCCAGTTCTCGGACTTCCTTCGTTACAGCGCGGACCGTGGTTGTTGCGTAGGGTGGAAGATGTGGTAGGTTTTGTATGCGCTTCGCGTCGACCACGAGCTTGTTGCCCTGCTCGCCATACATTCTGTTCCTCCGAATTGAGTACAATGAGTGAGGTAGAACAGTTCGGACTACCCATGTGATATCGCGTGTGAAGCGCGATTTCGATTTCGGTAAGCGCTGCCGAAGTCTTCACTGCCGTACGATGGTGGCCTAAATCAACTATTGTTACTAATACAGCATCTAATCATTAACAATTACAAGTAAGTACATACGCGCGCTAATTTACCGCTTGTTGATTTAGGCCACCATCGTACCCCCGTAAAGCTTGTCAATATCAGCCAAACATTACCTGCTTTTGAGTCTCATTCGTGGCCACCCTTACTTCCGTCTTTCACATGTAACCATGACCAATCGAGTTCGTGAGAGCTTGTTGCCTAACCAGTCGGGGTTTGTAATGGCCAGACTTCATCCACCGGGTCTTTCGAATACTCCTACACCACGTGTCAATGACTGAATCATTGCGCTATCACAATCAGCATGGCTTCGTCAAAAGAATTGCAGAAGCAAGAGCTTTACAATGGACTCGACAGCATCTTCAGCGACGCTGACGATGAGCTCGATGTTGGACGACTGGCATCTGAAGCAGCGATGAGGACGCCACTGCCACCAGCACTACCAGCCGC
This sequence comes from Zymoseptoria passerinii SP63, assembly GCA_000223825.2. Classification (NCBI taxonomy): domain Eukaryota; kingdom Fungi; phylum Ascomycota; class Dothideomycetes; order Mycosphaerellales; family Mycosphaerellaceae; genus Zymoseptoria; species Zymoseptoria passerinii. Next base: position 4,223 of record AFIY01000533.1, read on the forward strand.
GACTCGACCGCTGCCGCGTTCCGTTTCCGACAATAGCCATGACCTTCTGCAAGCATTGCAGCCGCCATCTTCGACAGATCCGAAGACATTACTACCTATTGCGCCAGCGTTGCAAAAGGTCAAGACTGGCACCTTGCAAAAGACGACTTCCGATATGACGGGTCTCGCTTCAGCTTCTAAGATTCTTATCACTTCGTTGTTCAAAGGCACCGGCAAAAGGAAGCGAGATGCCGTCAAGATGGCTCCTGAAGGGCAACAAGCCTTCAAGGGCCTAAACTTCTACTTCTTTCCGAACACCGAAGCAAACCCTGCACGACGAATGCGCATTGCGAAGGCTCGGGAGTACGGAGCTACCAGAATCGAGGAGTGGAAAGCTGACAACGTCACTCATGTGATAATGGATCAAGGCTATTCGTTAGAGCAACTTCTCAAGTTTCTGCCGCTCGATCGATTTCCCTCCAACATTATACTGGTCAACGAGGATTATCCGGCAGAGTGCGTTGCACACCGTACTCTCCTCGATCCTACATGGCCGCAATTTGCAGTAAAGGGAGCCGAGTCTGCTGCAACAGAATTGCCAGTACCTGTTGTCCCACCTCGGCCACAGCACAAGTCACCAGAGTTGAAGCAGCCTGCTAGAGCCTTGGTGCAAAAGTCGCAAGAAACGCCAGATGGAAGAGAAGATGTCGCCGCTGTCACTTCTCCGTATATGTTGCCTCAAGTCGACGCTGACAGAGGTCCTGATGTCCCGAATACAATATCCAGCAGTGAGGAATTCGATAAAGCGATTGCGACCGCCAAGGCTCTTGGGCACGTTTCACTCGAGGAAGAAGAGGACGCCGACAGTCGCCGCGATAGCATCGACGGCGCCACCTCCGGCGACTATAACGATGAAGCGGAAGCTCAAAAGGAAGAGCCGACAGGATTGAAGCTGCTCAATCAGAGGAAGACCAAAAACCAACGGCGTCAGGACAAGTTCCAGTGCATGCAGAAACACACAGGTGAGAAGTCAAATTCGCCGAATCTCGCCACGATCGAGATTCTGGAGCAAATGGTCAAGTACTATACCGATATTAGAGATGAGTGGCGCTCGCGTGCCTACAGACAAGCCATCTCGGTATTGCGGAAGCACCCAAAGAAAGTCATGACCAAGGAAGAGGCACTCAAGTTACCCAAGGTCGGCGAGCGCCTTGCTGCGAAGATCGAGGAAATTGCAGTGACAAACAGGCTTCGTCGCCTGGACAATGCGCTTGCGGAGCCATCAGATGCTATACTACAGGCTTTCATGGGCGTGTATGGCGCTGGCAGGGTAGTTGCAGCAAAGTGGGTGGATCAAGGATACACCACTCTCGATGAGCTGAGCAAGAACCCCGGCTTGACCACAAACCAGCGCATTGGGCTCGAACACTACGAAGACTTCCAGACTCGCATCCCTCGTGCCGAGGTAGCGCAGCACGGAGAGATCGTGGAGAAAGCCTTGCACAAGATTGACCCGGCGTTTCAAGTGATCATCGGTGGCTCGTACCGACGAGGCGCAAAAGACTCTGGCGACATCGACTGCATCATTACTCGACCGAACACGGATAGCGCTCACCTTCGTGCCGTCGTGCTGGAACAACTGATCCCTCAACTCGAGGCCAAGGACTTTCTCGTTGCCAGCTTGGCGGCAACGGACAAAGACGACGGAAGCAAATGGCACGGCGCCTCGTGTCTCCCTGGTGCAAAGGTCTGGCGTCGCATCGACCTGCTTCTCGTTCCGTCGGACGAGTTAGGTGCTGCCCTGATTTACTTCACGGGCAATGACATCTTCAATCGGTCGATGAGGCTGCTTGCTAGCACGAAAGGTATGCGGTTAAATCAGAGAGGGCTCTACAAAGATACGATGCGAGGACCGAAGAGAGTGGGGATCACAGAAGGAACCTTGGCGGAAGGGAAAGACGAGAAGAAGATCTTTGAGCTCTTGGGTGTGCCGTGGCGGCCACCGCATCACAGGATTCCATGAATGAGGTTTGACCTCGCACTATTGGCTGTATAGAGACCGAGTTGATGATTACGAGGAGAGCATGAGTTATGACACGAATCTGTATTGAAGAATAGCTGTAGAAGAACAGCCAAGCTCGTTTTCAGCAAGATAACGACTCCTTCTGCTTTTCCAAGATCTCAGCACAATGCAGGCATTGACCGAATTGTGTTGTTCCTGATTGACGCACCAATATGCTAGCACCTTCCGGCTACATGTTTCCCGCCACGTTAGTACATAACTTGAGCCTCTGAGCGGCAAAGTCAATCAACGGGAAGCGCCAGCTTGGCAAGTCTCGCAAACAGACAAGGTCCTGTCCTGCGGATCGGTGTAGACATAGGCCAAGTACTGGTCCAGGAAGTCGAGGACCGCCTAGACGGAGAGAAGTCTCAGTGTCAGCCATGACCAATTATGGACGCATCGACACCACTTACCTGACGTCCTGGCACAACACCCTGCGCCATGCGCGACAACCCACACAGGCACAACTCTCGCGTCGGGTTACAGTTTTCAGTGACGATGCCATCCTTGATGACCAACTTTTGTGCCGAGCCCGAGTCCGTGTGTAGCTCGACTGTACCGTGCTCGGAGAGCTGCACCCTGAAACTCAGCCACACACGTTTTGCATCCATTGGCGCGCGGTAGAAGACGTCGCGGACGACCATGACGGCTCCGGTGGCGTGATTCCCGGCTCTTGCGCGGAGCTGGCGCACAGCGAGAGGGTTGAAGGTGCCTCGGTGACCTTGACGTTGCACGAATTTGAAGATGTTTTCGCCGTAGAAGACGTCGCCGACTTCGTTGCGGAGCTGCTTCGAGACGTGCATCAGCGCGGGGCCTTCGAGTCGGAAGAGCGTTAAGAGCGTTACGCCGACGACGACGGCCTCTTGGTAGATGCGAATGCGCAGCTCGGCGGGCAGGCGGAGGAAGGCGGATGCTGTGGTAGTGACCGCGGTGCTGGCGTTATTGGTGGTGCTGGACCAGTTTTGGGCCAGGCTCTCGAAGGCATTGACGAAGTTTGAGATAGCAATCCTGGAAGCGATGCTAGTAGCTGTCTCCTTCGCTAGATAGTCCATTGTCGGCGTTGGTGGACGAATCTGGAGTAATCTGAAGTTACGAATGAGAAGCTGGTCACGAGAAAAGAAGGCGAATTGGGTGTGTGCTCAGACCTTTCAATTCACCTGCATTCACTCCAGTGTGGTGAGGCGGGTACCAATCTCAAGAATCTTGGAGAGATGATCCTGGCAATCAGGAACTTGAAGGCGGGCAAAATCATGCCTCCCCGAGTCTGTGTAAGAAACACTTTGTATTTTTAGATTCGTCTTGAAAATATGGCGATGACAATAGCTCTGTAGATGTACCATGGGAGGCCGCCCTTGGCACTTTTCGCATACCTGATTCCTGGACAAGACAGCAACCAGAAGCACACAGAGGACGGCATGCCCTATCTAGCTACGCGCAGTACTTACATAGCATTGAGTACTGAGAAAAGATACGATTTGATTTGAGAACGTTCGTTGAGCGTGGTGGAGAGGCTCCGGCAGTCCAGTCTTGATGAAACCTGGAGCTTGATCAGAAGTACAGTGACATTTTGAAATCTCAGGAGAAAGCGGCACGTCGTCTTGTCGTACGGGTAGTTGAGTCTTTGATGAAGGGGACAGTAGAAGAAGTGAAGTCCCATCGCGTCGTCGGCCGGGCGCTCAGACCACATCCGGCTGCCGATCACCGAAGCTGGCAAGCAGGGTCCTCTTTTTCGTAAAAGTTCTTAGAGATCTGGGAATTTGAATCCATTCGCAACAACATCCCAATTTGCCTACTATCGCCTCCACCATGTCCAAAGTGGCCGGAACCAAGCGTAAGGAAGCGCCATCTGGCGCTGTCAAGAGCGAGAAGAAGCAGAAGACCTCCGACACGAAAGTGATCAAAGTCAGCAAATCCACAAAGCCCGAGAAGACCGCGAAGCCAGAGAAGACCGCAAAGCCGGAGAAGCCCTCGAAGGTGGTGAAGCCTGCGAAGAAGCCTTCACATCTTGAAGCCGCCGCGAACGCCGACGATGATGACGACGACGAGGAGTTGAACGGTGTCTCGGACGACGACAGTGGCATCAATCCGGAGCGGAAAGAGGCGATCAAGTCGAATGGAAATCCCAATGCGAAAGGCTTCAAGCTCGACGGATCTTCCGCTGAAGCACACGCAAAGCAGCGCCAACTCGCGAAGGAGCGTAGAGCTGCGAAGCCTCATGCAGATGTGATTCAGCGATCCAAACAGCTTTGGGAACGCCTGCGCCGGAAGTCGCATGTACCCAAGGAGGAGCGCAAAGAGCTGCTCGACGAACTGTTCTCCATCATCGACGGCCGAGTTCGCGACTTTGTGTTCAAGCACGACAGTGTCCGGGTCATTCAATGTGCGATCAAGTATGCCCGTGCAGAGCAACTAAAGAGCATTGTGAAAGAGCTGAAGAACGATGTACGGGATTTGGTGGAGAGCAGATATGGAAAATTCCTCGTGGCAAAGATGGTGATGCAGGGCGATCGGGAGGACAAAGATATCATAATTCCTCAATTCTACGGACAAGTCAAGAGGTTGATCAATCACCCGGAGGCGAGCTGGATCGTGGACGACATCTACCGACAAGTTGCGACGCAGCAACAAAAGGACATGATGCTCAGAGAGTGGTATGGTACAGAGTTTGCGCTGTTCGGAAAGGGCAAATCCGCAGACCAGAGGAGATTCGGAGAGACACCTTCGGAAGTGGAGAGCACAGCAGACTTGAGGAAAATCCTGGAAGCGAGTCCGGAGAAGCGCAAGCCGATATTGGGATACCTGAAACAGATGATCAACAACCTGATCCAGAAGAAGATGACAGGATTCACAATGTTGCACGACGCAATGCTGCAATACTTCCTGGCGCTTGAGCAAGGAACGGAGGAGCACTCTGAGTTTCTCGAGATCTTGAAAGGCGACATCGATGCTGAGGAGCAAGGTGGCGGTGGAGATCTGTTTCGCAACTTGGCCTTCACCAAGAACGGAAGCCGTCTTGTATGCCTCAATATTGCGTATGGCTCCGCGAAAGACCGCAAGATCATCCTCAAGTGTTTCAAAGATAACATCGAGCTCATGGCCTGTGATCAGTACGCGAAGATGGTCATCGTTGCTGGTCTTGACGTTCCCGATGACACACGAAATGCGCTGCAGGCCATCCTTCGCGAGCTGCTTGGACTACAACTAGAGAACGCAACCGAGCGCTTTGATCGGCTAGAAGCTCTCACCAGTGACCTCAACGCCCGCCTGCCTCTCTTCTACTCCGTTGCCGGCGCCGCTAGGTGGCTGATCAAGGGCGAAGAGAAGAGACTTCTAGACGAGATCCACGCCATCCGCGCGACAACATCAAAGAAAGCTCCCGAAGCTCGCCGACAGGAACTGGTCGCCCACGTGTCCGGACCTTTTCTCCAATTCGTCGCCGATCGCGCAGGAAACCTCGTACAATCTAGCTTCGCCTGCCAGCCCGTCTCAGACATCCTCTTCGAGTGCTCTGGAGAGCACCGAGATGCGGCAAAGGCTGCCGTTGCGGAGCTCGCTGCTGGGAATCCATTAGAAGACACTCACATCGCACAGGACGCTGCTGCAGGTCGCATGCTGAAATCGTTAGTCTCCGGTGGTACTTTTGACTTCGAGACTAAGACTGTGAAGACGGCGGAGCCGAGACTAGGATTCGGAGAGACCTTGTACCCGGTCATCAAGGAGCACATCGTGGACTGGGCGTGTTCTGAGTCGAGCTTCGTCGTGTTGGCACTGTTGGAAAGCGAAGAGGTCAGCGATAAGGTCAAGAAAGAGGTGGAGACAGCGCTGAAGGCGGGTAAGAAGCAATTGAAAGACGCAGCGGAGAATGGCAGCAAGAAGATCGAGACTGCGAAGGAAGTCAGCGAGGATGCGGAGATGGAAGACGCGGCCGAGGAGGCGCCTAAAAAGAAGAAGGCGAAGAAGGTCGGTGGCCCCAAGGGCAACGCGGGCTCGAAAATTCTGTTGGAGAAGATCTGAATTCTGAATTCCTGCTGGGTGTATGTAGCCTGTCTAAAAGAAGTGTTTACGCTGTGGTGTTGTCTCTTGTCTACTGTTACCCTCTTTGCGTCTATCCACCGGTTTCTCCTTTTCCATGTAACTTTTGTCTGGTCGTGATCGTGAACGCTTGCTTGTAGCGAGCGGTAAAAGCTGGTGGTAAGCATGCAGAAATCAAGCTCGTGTCATTCGGTCCCAATGTCTTGCTCTGAAGAAAGATGGCCAAGGACCGACAAGATCACCATTCGAGCCCGCGTGGGATGCACCAGTGACCTTCTTCGAAGTCACAATCACGGTAGTAGCAGTTCAGGTCGTGCTTCGGGGGCCCGGAGCAGAGATGCACACGAGTCTGGTTGGACTGGCACTGCTGGCAGTACAGCTCCACATGCGGGCAGTCGGCGTGGTCGTGATCGTAAGAGCTGCACGTGTAGCAGTTGTAGTCCGGCTCCGGGGCATAGTCGTCCTGCTCATCGCCCGCAACGGATGGCGCCGGCTCATGCTCCTTCTCAGCGCATTCGTGTCCCTCGTCGACCATTTCACCGCAGTCCCAGCAGCTCAGCTTGTCGGACTTGGAGTGCAGGCATTCGTCCGTGTAGTGCGACGTAGAGCGGCAGGTGGAGCAGGTGAAAACCATGTCATGGTCGTTGTCGTACTGAGACTCGTGACCGTTATCAACTTCGGTCTTCTTCGCGGCACAGCACAAGCAATAATACTTCGTGGCTCCGCCATCGGCCATGATTTGAAAGCCGCATGTCCAGCAGTACGCTTTCACGTCAGCGTCCCACCCATTCTAGTCCTTCTGAGACTTGCCTGAACGCCCATTGTCGTCTTCACCCCCCTGCTGCTCGTCGTACTCCGGGCATTGCTTCATGGTATGGAGGTGTGAGCCGTACTCGTAGCACGGAGAATAGCACTGCATGCAGTCGCCATCCCGGCATCCGCCGCGGGCCTTGGACGTGGAGACAGAGGACTTCTCCAGCTGATCGAGAAGCTCATTGACAGTGTCCAACTTCTGGAGCAACTTTGCATCGAAGTCCACAGCACTGTTGATGCGCTCGTTCATCTCGCCAATCTCCCAGTCCCCCGAATATCGCTCCATTTTTTCCTCACAATCCGCAATACGCGCCTCGCACTGCTCGATTCTAACACCGTAAAAGGTATCGAAGTCGGTCTGTCGCTGCTCCAGCTTCTCGATGAGAGAGGTCTGTCGATCGATCGTGGCGCGCGTACGAGTGAGAATACCGTCCAGCCGCTTGACTTCGTGGAGAGTACCCTTGATGTCACCGTTGCCCGTGGAAGAGGTCTGACCGCGGGAATTGACTGAAAGCTTGGCCAGCTCGACCTCAATTCGACGGACAGACTCGCGGGTGGTATTGTCGACTTGAGAAGTGGCCTGTAGGGTCGCAAGAGCCTTGCTGATGGAAAGCAGATCGCCCCGGGACTTGACCGAGTCTCCAGAGCACTGGTGCGGGCAGACGTGGGTAGTTATTGCGGGCTTGTCTTGTTTGGTTGACGCGTTGTGGTACTCCTGCGAATGGAGGATCTGCTCTAAAGTTCCGGACATGTCTTCAAGGCGGGACTGTAAGCCGCGCATCTGGCTCTCCAGTTTGTCTTTCGGGGCTTCGGAATCGGTCGGCGAAGGAGATTCCTTAGCCCACTTGGTGGGAGTTGATGACTTCATATCCAATCCTCCATAATCGGATTCCTCCACGATCTTGCCGTTCTTGAAAGTAGTCCAACCCCTACCTGCGATGCACGTCTCGCCGGTGAAATTGTGCGCGCCATCCTGGACGCTGGGGCTTTTATGCGCATCAGACTCCCAAACGAACGAGGGCGGTGAGCGATCCCATCCATCGCCCTTGCTCAGCGCGGGCGTCGATGCCACTGCTCTACCGCCACCGGCCCATCCATCAGGGCCGTCCCAGCCACTGCCCTCAATTGGCGCGGGTGTGGATGGAGTTCCTCTACTGCGATTGGCCCAATCACCGTGCGTTGAAGGCGAGCTCACGGTCCCTCCATACTTGGCAGCAGAATCGGAGGAGGCAATTGGCGTAGCCAGGAAAACGAATGGATCGGAGTCGCACGACTTGACTCGACGGGACTTCGGCGTAGGAGTGTCTTCCATCGCAGAGGCATTCGAGTCGCCCTTAGGCATGCGCATCATGTACGGAGTCTCAGCCCTCCGAACTCGAGACTTCGCCGATTTCTTCATGACCCAGCCCACATCGCTGCAATCTGAGTCGGGCTTGTGCTGCTTCTCTCCTCGATCGCCGTTGGGGTATGGCGAAAAGAAATCAGAGAAGTCGAAACGCTTGGTGGAACCTGATCTAGCAACCGAATCGCCACCGAAGGTTTGACCGAACTTGTCGGTCTTGGGCTTGGAGTAGCGGTCGGACAGCCATTTGCGCAGGAGATCGCTGCGGCGGTGGTTGGAGACCGTAATCACAGCGCGGAAGACCGAGTCTGCGGTATACGGAGAAACCAATGACTGCGTCAGTCAGCTGAAATTCTTCCTTCATAAGGGCTCGAGTCGTTACTATCACAGCCGCCTGTCCGATGATGATTCCGTCGTGGACATCTTCATCATAGTCCTTGCCAAACAAGAAACTCAGTGCGCCTGCAAGCGTGTGCCGAGGCGGGATGTAAGCAGATTCTTTGCCATCGTAATGCGCACCCGGAAGCGCATTTGTCGAGTACGAGTACTAGAAACAACACGTCAGTTCAGAGGGCTGTCAAGCAGTAGGGAGATGTCACACCATCTTTGCGCGGCTGGAACGCGACGGAGGAGTGCACTGATCGGTAATAAGGGAGCGTATAATAATCGAGGATGTTGAGAGTAGTAAAGGTGTAGATTGTTCGGAAGATAGTTAACAAAGGTTAGTCGAGGGTGTTTTGTGCTCGAGGCAGAGCGGAAGACCTCGACGTTGATCTTGCTGTAACGCAGCTAAAGGCGCTAGTGAATATGCCTGCCGCACGAAGCCTAAGGAGAAAGGACATGCGAGGACATGCGAAGAAGGCCAAAATGTCGAGGTCTCAGCTGCGCGTAAGTATCTGCCAAGATTCACGTGTCAAGCTCGGTGTTGAAGACAATGTGGAAAAATCAGGCAAACCCAACGAGAAGCAAAGCTCTGATTGACGAAACGAGACTGAACTTGCCGTCTGCTGCTATTGTAGCGATGAAAATGTGCGCAGATCTTGTATTCGATGCTTCGATTTTTATCGCCCTTGCTCTTCGCTCCAAACCGCACAAGAGATCCAAAAGGCGGAGTCGAAGACAGCCCTACACATTCGCTCGCTCTTCCTCTTCCTCTGACAAATCGACGCATGAGATCAATAACCGTCTTGTCGCCCTTTCACAGGTCCGTGCCGAGCCCCGTGGGAGACCACATCACAGAAGTGGACGTTGATTCAGTATCGTCGGCCCAAAACAACCGCTAAAGACACCCGGGGCCAGTTTTCGTGCCCGTGCTGCCGCCGCAGAAGCATCGGACCAGTATACGACCATCTTCGACCGTGCTCCGCAGACATCCGACCCATGTTGCGTCTTTGCGTTCGTGCGGGCAACGGGGACAAAAATCATCACACTGCTTGGCACAGCTCACTCTGTCGTCGGACGAATTCTTAAGGTCTGGGGGCCATTTGCAAGGCGTTACGGTTGATCCAAGGTGATCTCAGACGGCTGGAACAGGCTCGCAAAATTCGACTCCGGCCTTGTATCTGTTTTGGGCGATTACTCCAGGGAATTGGCCACCGAAGGCCACGGTGGCGAAGAGTAAACGCTGTAGGAACATCCTAGGACCGGGTTTGGAGAGCAGAAAGGGCGCTCTGGCGTAGTGTTGTGGTTGTGACGTGATGTTCTTAAGTGTCCCTGGTTGATAATGCGAGGTAGTTGTTCTTGATTGTACAAAAGAAGTGAGATGGAGTAGGGCGGCGACGAGTTTATAGCCGTTGCACAGCCCTGTCCAGCAGCACAATACTGACACGTTGCAATGACCTGCTCTGTCCCTAGGCGAACTCAGCAATCGCCCTTTCGTTCTCAAAACAGGCATGGAGACCTTGGCCACGTTTGTTGAATACTTGCAGCATTTGAATACAGCGGTGTTGGGCATAGAGCAGACACTTCGCCGCCAGATACCTCTTTTCAGGGTTCAGGCGGTGACACCCAGGGCGAATGAACTCCTTTTATGTTGTTTCTTGATAATCCACAATCGCCCGCCCTTGGGCAAAGGCTCGATAGGTGTCCGGTCCCACGCGTTCAAATGCTGTATGCAGCTGATTGAACGCATACTCGCAGCCAGGACTTGAAGGAACATCGACGGCGCCGTAGTTCCTGTATTCGCGGCTTCTCAGGTCTGCAATGTGTTGAGATGACGGGTCGGCGAAGGTGAAGTCGGAGTTTTGTCTTTTATTCGGCCAAGACTGTTCCTGCCAATCGGACGACATACCGCGCAAGGGGCTGGAACTAATTCTAATTAGCCTTTGACACACGCGCGTGCTAGCATTGCCCCGACGAGGACCCAACTGACTTTATTCACGACATCATCCTCTCTGTTTGCTACACTCTCCCAAACCGGGAACCACACTCCTTTGCTTTCTAACAAGCGTCCTTCGCACCTTCCGCTCCTTCACGACAGAAACCTCCATCACATCAAACGACACCCTCAATACACGACAATGCGCGTCGCGTACACATTGGCCGGACTGGCCCTGGCGGCCGCTTCAGCCCTCGCAGCCACTCGAGGCAAGATGGGTTTCGCCCTGGGCACGAAAAACCCCGACGGCACGTGCAAATTCCGGGCCGACTACGAGAAGGACTTCGACGCCATCAAGGCCGACTCTGGCTCCACGATCGTCCGCGGCTACTCAGCCTCCGACTGCAACGCGGCGAAGGAGATGCTCCCAGCAGCCAAGTCGAAAGGCTTCCAGCTCGTCCTTGGAGTCTGGCCTGATGTTGAGGAGAGCTTCCAGACCGATAAAAAGGCGCTTACCACCTACGTCCCGCAATACAAGGATCAGGTGTACGCTGTGACCGTGGGATCGGAGGCGCTGTACCGCGGTAACTTCACGGGCGAAGAGTTATTGGAGAAGATCATGGATGTGAAGCAGGCCCTCGGCGGGGACGTCAAGGTCGGAACAGCCGACTCGTGGAACAAATTCGCCGATGGCACGGCGGACGCTGTGATTAAAGGCGGTGTGGACATCATTCTTGCCAACGGCTTCTCCTACTGGCAAGGAGCTGCGGCGGGCAAGGATGCGACGTACACATACTTCGACGACATGGACCAGGCCTTGGGACACATCCAGCAAGTCAGCGGTAGCATCGACAAGATCGAGTTCTGGAATGGAGAGACTGGCTGGCCGACTGATGGTGGCTCTGATTACGAGGAGGCTAAGGCTGGCACGGACAACGCGAAACAATTCTACGATGAGGCTTTCTGTGGTCTGCTTGACTGGGGCGTCAATGCCTTCTGGTTCGAGGCCTATGATGAGTGAGTTGCTTCCGTCTGCCCGATACTGACGGCTGAGCCATGCTAACGACTTTCTAGAACATGGAAACCAGATTCCATTGGTGATAATGGCGTTGCAAAGATTGAGACGAAGTGGGGAGCTATGACAGACCAGCGTGAGCCCAAGTACTCCCTCAAGTGCGGGAGCAGTTTGTAAATCGACAGACCTCGATGCAGCAGCAAATGCATCAGATAGTCCGAAAATCGCGTGAATCAATTTTTGGACTTCGGCATCTTTCAGCTTCGCGTGGAGAACGTGCTCTTGCAATTACGATTTTCCTTCAAGTACCCCGCAACACATAATGTGTCAATCTCAAGTCAGAGCAGCAGTGCCATCCCTGACCGCAAAGTTCTCTTCAAAGATATGAATGGTCGAACATCGTTGCAAGAGCCCTCGAAGTCTGCCGCGTTTTAGAGGTATTCTCCGCAGCGATTCGATTCGTGAAACAAAAGACGCCCCAGCTCCAGCGCTCGAAATAACATGTCCAAACCAGTCTCAATCATCAAAGCCACCAAAGTCATCCTCCCCGCCCACTACTCCATCTTCGTCTTCGTCGTCCTCCTCATCCTCCTCTTCACTCACATCTCCACGCCTCTTTCGTATCCGCTCATCACTCAGCGCCTCCTTCGCCCTCACTCTCACACTCTTCGTCAATGTCCTTTCCGCCAACTCCTTGATCGGCCCCATAACCTTCTCCACAGGCACTTCCTGCTTCACATCCACCTTCTCCAGCTCATCGACCCAGATATCCAAAACATGCAACCTCAACCCCACCGGAACCTTATTCTTTACATCATCCAAACTCAGCGGTCCACCTTCCTCCTGTAGTGCTGCCACATACTCCTTCCACACTTTATCCTCCTCGCCCTCTTTCGTCCACGCTTTACTCGCCGCGCATACCTCAAAGCCTTTGCCGACATAACACCTCACGAGGTAGAGATATTTATCCATCCGCAGTCCATCAATGCCACTCCATTCTCTACTCATCGTCTTCCAGAACGCAGCGATGAATTGAATCTTCATCGTGGTGGTTTTGAGCACGTCCACCAATTCGGCCAGATCCCGCGCGAGACGTTGTTGGTTGCGAGGTTTGTCGGACATGAACATGCAGTAGTGTAGACCCTTCCATAGTTTGAGAAGATCGAGGGTGCTGAAGGGTGTGGGACGGTGGAGGAAGGTGCGGAGGGAGTCGAGGGCGCGGTCGCGGGTTGTTCGGTCTGAGAGGGGACGGGCTGTTAGCTTGGTGAGAGGGTGGGGTTGAGGGATGATAGGCGCGTACTGCTTGAGGCGAGATTGCGGATAAAGGGATTTGACTGTGAAGTCGCGGCTAGGGTTGCGGCGGGCATTGTAGCGGTTTAGTGTGTTGTTCGTGAAGTCAAGTTCGGACTTCTCGTGCTGTTGGAAATTTTGGCAGGGAAGCGGAGTTAAGCTCGATCAGATCTAAACGCCGCTTACTAAGGCATGTAAAGGGACGGGACCCTTGGTTGAACTCTCTGCGAACCGTGGTTTTAGCAAGAGTGCGTTAGAGGTTATATAATCTTTAGAACGGTCTTTTCTTAAGCTATTTAGAAGCAAAAAACGCGGTAAGGATTGTATGTAGTATATTACTTTCTATCTATATTATTTAGAGAATTTTAAGCGCGAAGATATACATTTAGAAAGATTAAGAGTAGTCTTAACGGTATTTAGAGATCTATAAATAGAAACAGCTTACTTACGCGCTAGCTAAGCTGTTACTTTCTCTGTTTACTTGGCTCTTACTTACTTACGACCTCTTAACTACTTAATAGTGTTTAAAACACTTACTTTGACTCTTACCGCTATTAGAGCCCTAGTGCTCTATTAGCTGCCTCTATGGCGACTGTCTCTCTGCCGAAACGCGCAAACTACGCGTTCAGACTACACGACGTCAGCGCTGTCCTAACGCATCGCAGCAGCCAAGCGGTAAGTAATATCTTTACTTACTATACTTTAGCTTAAGTTTGGGCGCTGACAGTCGGAACATCTTAGGGCGAGGAATACCTCATCCGGCACAAGACCCCTGGGCCTGCGTCGGCCGAGATCGTCTCCTGGCATACCGTACCAGAACTTCGAAGATGCCTTCACTTGGTCCAAGAGTATCTCGAAGTCCTACCAAGATTGAGCAATGGACAACGAAAGACTCCCAGCGTCACTTCTGAAACATGCACGCGCAAACGGAAGGCACCTCACGATGAACTCCTCACCACGTCCACAAATGGCTTCCACTCACCCATCCATCTCGACGTCACAAGCAAATCATCAGTTCCAAGCGGCTCATCGTCCCCTGCCCCTGAGCTTGGACCGCGCATCTACAATGGAGTCCTCTCCAGGCGTGAGGGTGCGATTGTTGCCAAGAGAACCACACCGGCCATCGATGCAGCCTCGCTACCTACACTCGCCATGCTTTCCGTGGCGTCAAGGACACCGACTCCTGTGACCGAGCTTGCGATCCGGGAGGCTTTCATCGAAAAGCTCAAGCCACTCCGCGGCGTCACTCTGGAAAACGACGTCGACACATCCACACCTTCACTCAACTTCAAATTCATCAAGGAATACGAGCTAGGTAAGGGCGTTTCTCCTCAAGATCCAAGCATGTTTGAAGGCTGCACCAAGTGCAGGCCGGATATGGGTCAGAACATTGGGTGCGAGTACACACAGAAGTGCGGATGTCTCGAATACGCTGCGGTCGACGAGCAAGCCTTGCAATCCCGCAACCCAGAGATGTACGAAGAGTATCTCCGAGCAAAGGAGAATCACGACTTTCAGCGGCCAGACTTACCCAAGCGATTTCCATACACCAAGCCGAGCATCGGCGACACCGTACCGCAGAAGCTCGTGACTTACTATCGAGAACACCGGCACGCAGTCTATGAGTGTAACGACAACTGTGCGTGTGGCCCGCGATGCAAGAGTCGGCTTGTCCAGAAAGGGCGGCGGGTACCTCTTACCATTTTCAAGACTCCGGACCGAGGCTGGGGCGTGAAGTGCAGCCAGGACCTCATTGAAGGTCAGTTCATCGACACATATCTCGGCGAGGTCATTACGAGCGCGGAGACCGACCTTCGGGAAGACAGGGCTGGTCAGGAGAAGGCCTCATACCTGTACACTCTGGACAAATTTGTGGGAGATCCAGATCCAAGCAAAGGCACTGTGCTTACAACGGACGACTGCTACGTCGTCGATGGGCAATACATGGGTGGGCCAACTCGATTCATCAATCACAGCTGCGAGCCCAACTGCCGTCAGTACACTGTCTCGTACGACAAGAACAACATTCTGTTGTACAATCTGGCCTTCTTTGCCTACATCGACATCCCGGCGGGAACAGAGCTCACCTTCGATTACATGGACCATGATGAGATGGAAGTCGAAGATGCCATCTTGCGACGGGAAGAGATTTTGAGTGATCCTGCGAATAAAGACAGGGTGCGATGCAACTGTGGCTCGATCAAATGCAGAGGCGTTATGTGGGTGTAGGGCAGTATGGAGAGCATGATTGTGTGGCGGGCGCGTGGATAGAGATCGCCATGCATAAGAGGCACAGTGGTTTGAGCATGGGCGCAACGAGCCAGCCCTTGGATGCTCCTTTGCACTTCTGAAAGAAGATGCTCTAACGGGATTGTGTTGTTTTGTGCTGGACTTGGGAATAGATACCGACATGCGTGCGAGGTATGGCTTGCGATGGTGGGCGCAGAGACTCGGGCATTGGCTGCCAGCACATACTTCCAGAAGAGGAATTTCTGACGGAAGCTTATTTTGCAACTCACCTTTGAGGCACATGCAAACAGTAAGATCGTAGACAAGCGAGAAGGCACTACAATTGCAAACGGAGATAGGTAATTCTACCTCCGGAGGTATGATCCTTTGGTTCTCATGTTTGGAAGAGTAGTCATTGATCGTGGAATGTGACCCCCAATTACATCATGACTTCGCTAGCGGCCATGGTTTCGCGTATAACCATATATGGACATTGAAGTCGTGGAAGCATTAATCCACGGACCAAAGACTTCTCCTATCACACACATACAATGCCTTCATCAAAGGGAACACCAACTGATCCGGAGTTGAGGGAGAAGATCAAGGAGGAGGTCAAGGCGGAGGAGAAAGGCAAGAAGCTCGACGTCTTCATCAAGACCTCATTATACTGACACATCACAGGCGGCGGAGCTGGAAACTGGTCAGCATGGAAGGCAGGAGAGATGGCTCGCCGCTACGAAGCCCAGGTTCGTCCATCCAAAGGGAGAGTTCGTGGATCTGGCACTGTCGTGTCTTGCTTTCTTCGATCTCCTCTTCCGCTGCTAAAATGTGTGCTGACATGTGGCTTGCTCTCGCCAGGGAGGTGACTATGAAGACAATGGTGAGAACAAGAACAAGGCTAAGAAGGGCGAGCCTGAGAAGAAGGAGGATAAGTAGAGCGGCGATCTTTGAAATCTCGCCCGTAGAGGTTCTCCAGACGAATAAATGATTCGGCAACAACTTCCCACTTACCCGGAATCTCTCGCCCTAGCTTTGCGTGCCGCGTCACTTTCATCGATTCATTCGTTAACGCCGAAGCAAATGGCTGTGGTTGCCTTCATCATCGAAGAGATCAGCTCCGCCCCTGCCATCCTCGATGTGAGCCTTCCGGCGAAAGTTGATTTTGGAGGAGCGGACAGCTCTCAATGATTGAGTCCCGTAGTTTGGAATGCTTCAGCTCTCTTGAACCACGATCGATGCAGAGCAAGAAGGACAGGTGAAGGAGTTGAAGTCGAACTACTGCCTCATGGCTAGGCAGGGGAGGGCTGTTCTTTTATCCGTCGTTTATCCGGATGTCCGAGGTGCACCTTGTCGACTTCTTTGAAGCATCGTAGCGAAACAATAGGCTCACATCTATCAAGATTTCCATATCAGCCGAGTTCCCACGACCACCATCTTCATGGACCCGAAGACGACAGGGTAGATTGATCACCAAAGGGCCTCCTCCGTCCGGCGTCTGTCTGCAAGAATGGGTGCAACCAAGATAGATCTGACCAATTGGCGGATCAGCCCTCACAACCGTTGGTCCTTCGTCAATGTCGACAAGATCCTAAATACCGATAAGATCAGCAAGCGAGAAAACGCCTCTGCTCTTCCCAAAAAGCCTCAAGAATTCGATGATTTCCAACTGGAACACAACGGCAAGAATCTCGACCTCGCAGCCTTCCTGGCCGAGTCAGAAAGCGATGGACTCATCGTTCTTCGACATAACAAAGTCCTCTACGAAACATACCTCAACGACAACACCAAGGACTCCAAACATATCCTCATGAGCATCACAAAGTCCGTCGTCGGTCTTCTCGTCGGCATCCTCCAAGAGCAAGGGAAGCTCAACGTAGACGATCTCATCTCCAAACACATTCCCGAAGTCTCCAATTCCTTCTATCACAACGTCACAATCCGACAGACCATAGACATGCGTTCGGGAGCGAAGAGCCTCGATGCTAGCCACGAGTACCGAGCAGCATCCGGATCAATACCACTCCGAGGCGACGAGAAGTACACGAACTTGCACGACTTCATCGCGAATTTGCAGCCGGAGATGATGGAGGATGGTCGTTTCGAGTATGTTTCGCTCAACACCGATGTCATCGGATGGGTGATAGAAAGGGTGGGCGGCAAGAACTTGGCGGGAATGATCTCGGAATTGCTGTGGCAGCCGATGGAAGCGGAGAGCGACGCATTGATGGCCACCGACAGCGCAGGTAATGCTCGCGCTGCTGGCGGACTTTGTACCACCTTGCGAGATCTAGCTCGTATTGGCCAGCTGATCGCTGATGATGGACGGGGGATCGTGCCTGCGGAGTGGATCAAGGACATTTTGCAGAATGGAGACAAGCAGGCTTTCGCAAAGGGAAGTTGGGCGGGCGGATGGAGCAGACACTTTCCGGGACTGGCTTATCGCTCGTACTGTCTGGCGGATGGCGAGTCGAAGACGATCATCGGGTTGGGCATCTTTGGACAGATGTTGTTTGTGGATAGGAAGAATGGGATTGTGGTTGCTAAGACTGGATCGCAGGTGGAGGCGACGGATCGTGCCAAGACGGGGTTGACGGTGGCTGCTTTCAAGGAGATCCAGAGGATCTTGACGAAGTAGGCGGCATGCGGCCAGTCGTATAAGCTCGACTCATTTCCAAGCCAACTGCAATGCTTCGTAAGGCAGCGTTGGAAAGTCTCATGGGCTCTTTTGCATGTGAAAGAGCGCGGGCCACTTCGCGTCCAGCGACCGTGAAGGTGTCCATCGATTTTAGCGATATGCCGTTGAGATCCATGGCAGCATTTGGCAATTGTGCTATTCGTGTATCCCAACCAGGCGCTACGATCTTGTGTCTTGTCATCAGTGTCAGTCAGCACGATCACTGCGAGAGATCGTCAGCGGCGCGGCGCTCCTGAAGATCTTTTCTACCAAGCCGCATGTGGCGCCGAGATGCCTAGGAAGGGCAAGCGCCGCCGAACGCTCTAGAATACAAGGATGTACAGAACGAATGGTTCGTCAATCCATGAACCACAAATTCGAGACTTCAACTTCAAAGACGACTTGTTTGTTCCAACCCTGCAAATACTTTTATTATGGGGATGCTGGATGAGATCTGGTGTGGGCCACGGGTACGGAGAGGGAGACACAATAATCTCCCGAACACGACCGATCCGCGGGATTCTCATTATTCGGACCCTACACCTATGATGAACGACGACTTCGGCGTCACGACGGATCGCACTCGATATCGACCCGTCTGCCTTGGCGCGTCGTCCTCGCTCGCTTGTTGTCAATGTCGGTACCTCCAATCATTTCGCGGTAAGTGGAGGGAGGATTCGGCGGTGTGCACTGCGCTTTCCCAACGTGCCCTTTTCTTTTTGTGACTGACATCTACTTCAACACAATTACATCTCGGCCGCCCTTTCATCATCGCGATTGTCTCCATTCTATTGACCACCCAACATCCCTCCTTTCCCCTTCACTGGGCAAACATATCCTGCACATTCATTACCCCAATTTCCTGGTTGGCATTGCATTCCGACTGCCGTGCATAAAAAACACAACAAGCCTTGCGCGGAGCTTTCTTTTCTAGGTCCCTTCGACCTCACATCCACAGTTAACCTTCGACCCAAACCAACCCAAGGACGACCAAGTGCTGGAGTCCACACGAGTGCCACGCGGACATCTTTCTTTACACCTCAGTTCATCCCAGCATTTCTTCATCATTCCATCCATTCGCTGTCCGGGTCACTCGCTGCTGGATTGCGTTTGATTCAACATGACCACACCCGTAAACGAGCGGCCTGAGCCGACATACACTCAGCCATCATACAACATGAGCGATCCTCAGGCCGCTCAAGGTCGAACGAGCTTGGATGGGCCACCAACACTCCCCGCGTACAATGTCAATGTTCGTCAGCGAGGGAACAGTCGAGGAGCGGAATCCACAACAGACGGAACAATGGTGGGCGAAGGCGAGGAGTACCAACCACAGCGATCACAATTCGAGGAGTACCAACCACAGCGATCACAATTCAAGGAGAACACAGCTCCTGCACGTCCGCGTGCCGGCAGTCTGTTGACCGTCAGGACGGAATATGAGCCCGGCGACCCTCTACGCGGTATGGTCTCGCCTTCTCAAACACGCGAACAAGCACACCGATTAGACGATGACCTTGCCCTGCTTAAGATCGAACGACAAATATCTCGAATCGATGAAGAGCTGTCCAGGACAAAGAGCAATGGCGGAGATACATCAAGATCAAAGAGCAGAATGAGGACCGACCACGTCGACGAGTTCGACGAGGCTACAAATCCAGTGCACGAGAGAACGGCGGTATACAAGCCAGCGGAAAGTCCAGCGACGGGTTTTGCAAAGTTCGTGAAGCATATCCACCACTCCAATTGGTTGGTGCGATATTTCACGTACATTGTTCCTGTCGTCCTGGTCTTGCTCATCCCTCTCATGCTCGGCGCGTACGTATTCGATGACGCATTGGTTGGAGGAGTTGAACTCATGTGGTTCATGATCTGGCTGCAAATTGTCTGGCTTACGCTGTGGTGCGGAAGAATACTCGCCAAGTGTCTGCCGGTACCCATTGGCCTGATCGCCAGCTTGTTCACGAACAATTCCAAAAAGTGGCGGGACATGGGAAAGCAACTGGAGCTGCCTGGGACAATATTCTTTTGGTGGCTTGCGATCGAGATTTCCTTCTTGCCGACCATGATTCACCATCAGCGTGGTCAGCCTAGCGGGACTGTGCGGCCATGGATGAACACGATGAACAAGGTCTTGGTCTCGTTCTTTGTTGGAGCCGTACTGAATTTCCTGGAGAAGATTCTCATTCAGTTCATTGCCATCAGCTTTCACTTGCGGACCTACGCGGATCGAATCGACATCAACAAATTTCAGATTGGTTCCCTCACGAAGCTGTACACCTTCTCCAAGAGAACGATAGAGATGGACGACTCTTATTTCGAGCAGAAGGATGAGAACGGATCGGGATCGGGTGCACGCACTCCGGGCCAGGCTCTGGCCGATGCTGCAGAGAAGGGCAAGAAGGCATTGGGCAAATTCGGTGATGTCGCTGGAAAAGTCGCGGGCGACTTCACGGGCAAGACTGTCGTGCAATCGACTCATCCTACGCAAGTCGTTCTCGCTCTTCTTCACACGACCAGTGGCGCTCAAGTTCTGGCTCGCCGTTTATACCGGACTTTCGCTCGTGAAGAGACTGCCACGGTCATCTCAGACGATCTTCGTGCAGCGTTCGAGAACGACGAGGAGGCGGATGCTGCTTTTACCATGTTCGACAAGGACATGAATGGGGACATCTCCATGGAAGAGCTGGAAGCGGTGTGTGTTGAGATCGGTCGCGAGCGCAAGTCTATCACCGCCTCGCTCAAGGATCTGGACTCCGTGGTCAGCAAGCTGGATGACGTTTTCATGTTCATCGTCGTGGTCATCGTCATCTTGGTCTTTGTGTCTCTCATCTCGACGTCCGCCGCTGGTGTCTTGACTTCTGCTGGGTCCGCGGTTCTGGCTCTTTCCTGGTTGTTCAGCGCCACTGCACAGGAGTTCCTGCAGTCTGTCATTTTCGTGTTCGTCAAGCATCCTTTCGATGTCGGCGACCGTGTTGGGATTTATGGAAACACAGGAGCTTTAATGCGGGGTGACGACTACTTCGTCAAGGAAATCAGTCTGCTTTACACCGAGTTCAAAAAGATGGAAGGGCACATCGTCCAGGCGCCGAACAGCTATCTCAACGTGAGTACAATTGCCGTTTGCTGGACTGTTTACGAAAATGCTGACCATACTTCCAGACCCTCTTCATCCTCAATCAGCGCCGTTCCGGTGGCCTTGCGGAAGCTGTTTCCATCACTATCAAATTCGGTACAACACTGGAGCAAATCGAGAGTCTCAGGAACAGACTCCTCGAATTTGTCCAGTCGGAGAAAAGAGAGCAAGTCGTCGTCTTCATCTCAGCCAGGCCTAGGCATTCGCTAACATTTCGACTCAGATACCAAAACAACATCCTTACAGAACTGCGTGAGATCGTCGAAGTCCACTCACTCAAGCTGAATGTCGTCTTCTTCTACAAGTCCAACTGGCAGAATGAAGGTCTGCGTCTGGCCCGCCGCAACAAATTCTTCTGCGCCATGATGGTCATTATCCAAGAACTTGGCATCGAAGGACCCAACATGCGCATGCCGGGTATGCGCGAATCGTTCCCAATGTACCTGGCCAACGTTCCGCATACCGCAGCCCCCGGCGCGGGTCACAACGGCAACCCCGACAACCCGCACGGCATTCACGAGAACCGACGGCACGAAGAAGAGTCTATGGATCCTCCCTTCGTGTCTCCCATTCCGGGTCAAGAATCTTCCACTGGCTCTCAGGCTCCTCACACTCGCATCAACCGCGGTGGCTCCATCCTCCGCACCTGCACCCGCGGCGAGTCAATCTCACAGATGACCAAGCGCGTCGACTTCAGCTTGGGCATGCAAAACGCCGCCTCGAGCGACATGTCCGGCGACGTCTACGAAGACCGTGACCCGAACCGCGCACAAATGGACATCATTCAAGCCTCCCGCGAGCGAGAGCGATCCCGCGCATCCCAGGAGCGCGTGCGTGAAAGCAACGAACTCCAGATCGCTCGCACCACATCTCGAGACCAGCAAGAGTTCAGTCCAGCTGGGATCGTCCGCCGCTCGACTCCCGCTTCCGTCCACCGTAACCGCTTCTTCGGCCGTAAGAAAGCTCCTGGTGACGAGACGACGATGGAGAATGGTATGGCCGACATTGCGGAGGAGAGCACGCCGCATAGCCGTATCGATCCGCGCACGGGTATGGTTAGTCCGGCGGCGTGGAGGATGACTTCGGATCAGAGTAATATTGCACCGCAAAATGCTGCTGCTGCTGTACCGCCGCAGTTGCCGAGACAGGTTTCGGGGAGCGGGGCGTTGGGTGATGTGAGTAGTCATGCGAATGTGCAGCATCCGCCGGGACATAGGCCGATTGGACGGGCGCAGACGGATGCGG
Source organism: Zymoseptoria passerinii SP63 (assembly GCA_000223825.2). Lineage (NCBI taxonomy): Eukaryota > Fungi > Ascomycota > Dothideomycetes > Mycosphaerellales > Mycosphaerellaceae > Zymoseptoria > Zymoseptoria passerinii. The sequence continues at coordinate 26,357 of AFIY01000533.1, forward strand.
CGTATGAAATGAGGAGTATGAGGTGAGGTGGAGAGGGAGGTGTGCTTTGTACGGTACGAGACGCTTTTGGGATAGACGGACGATTGCATGGCGGGTGTGTTGATACCGATAGAGATTAGAGACGCTTGAGGCTTGCATAGCGAAAAGGGATGTGAGATAGACACGTTGTGGGATTACGACGATTCGACCTTGACAAGGTTGTTATGACTGCATATTGAATACTTGTTCGACTGGCCCTTTCTTCCGTTTTGTTTCAGTCTGTCGCCCACTTCAGCAGATCAGGTCTCGACGATGCCTTGTGTCTCCTGCGCGAGGCGGGGCAACACTCCGTTCAAGCGCAAGAACTTGTGCGCAGCGCCTTCTCTCGGCTTCTCGCCTTTGGACGCTGGCTTCGACTCGATATCCTTCATGATCGCAGGGTTGCCGATCGTCGAGTCGTCTAGCAGAGGGATGAAGCTATCGACCTTGGGTGCGGACATGCGGTTCACGTCGAGAGAGATGGTGGTGTCTTCGCCGTTGCAGGTGTTGGGATGCGTGGAATCCATGATTGCGATGAATGCACAGGAAGGTGTACGAGTGGGAGAGAGAAGATGTCGATGTAAGATGAGAAAAGGGAAGTTCCAGTGGTTGTTTTTGATGAGCTAGCAAACCGTCGTTCGTGAATTGTCGCACGTGAATAGTGAAGTCGGAAGCATGGTTGACGTGTCGTCTAAGAGTGTTCAGCAATCGGGATCACAGACGCGCTCCAGCTTGGATCTCCTCGTCAGCGGGAGGAATCGCATTTGATCGTATCGTTGGCTTCAGTATCGTTCGATGGCATAATTGCTGAGAGCCCGTGAAGCGTGACGGATTAGTGGATCGGGGGTTGAGCACGTCTGGGTGGTTTTCTCCGCTCATGATGTAGGCGGATAGCAAAGTGGCGGTGATTTTGCCCCTTCTACCATCGAAGTTGCAGAATTTGTGGTTCTCTTCGTCGTAGAACTTCCCCTGCAGGTGGACGTCCGTCAGTGCAGGGAGTTTTCCAGCAGCGATCGAGAAGCAATCGTTCATCCATTGTTCGAAAAACAGACGCGCACGAGAGAAGTGAAGGCTTTTGAGAGTGGATGCGTGTCGTAGCAGGAATTCTGTAAATGATTCTGATGCCGTCTCGAAGTCATCGAGTTGTACAGAGCTCAGGTTACAACATGAAAACCCTTGGAAGTGAAGAAAAAGATTTTTGTTGTATTGGCTCATGTCCGGATGGAGCAGCGCGATGACTTGAAGCATGTAGACGCCGTCATCATCATCGTGTATCTCGTAGGGATCAAAATCGTAGTGATTACGAGGAGAATGTTGGGACCTCCTTTTGATCCTGGTCCCATGACTCCACGACGAGCCACGTAAAGTCATCAACTTCGCACATCAAAGTTGTCATGTGTTCGGCCAGTCGGTGTGCAAACACCTCTTTTGTTGTCAGATATTCGAACCGTAAATTCGTAGGCGATAGGCTGTGTTCGTACGCGGCGGCGAAGAATCTTGCCATCGGCGATTCTTCGCAGCAACTGCTTCGCGGCCTCGTGATTTGGCCGAGTGGTCGGTGTTTTTTCTCTTCGCGGCAATGTCGACTGGCCAAGTTGATTTCGGCCGAAGTGGTGCCATCCAGTTCGGCCGATTTGAGGGAAAGATCATGCGCATGCTTGATAACGACTTCGTCGATCGAGGTGCATGCCTCAAGCACAATATCCCAGCACACGCGCATGGGCGACCCGTTCCACTTCTGAAGCATGCATCCTGACCCGTGCAAAAGTTTCGGTACACTGTCAGAATAGCAAGAATCTTTCCCTCATCGGAGTTGAGCTCTTCCGTAAACGTCGCCTGAGGGGCGACATTCTAGACATCTTTATTCGTTCCAGGACATGAAACCTCCCCGGGCCGCCCACCAGCAGGCCCATGGGTTCCAGTTATCGTTGTTCCAGTTTCTGAATAGGGCGACATTGAAGACAAGCCTTGTGACAGATCTGTCGATTTGACGATGGCCGGCGATAGCTGTGGCGTTATCGACAGCCCCAGTACTGTAGCGAAGGGAGACCTCCGACAGAAGGAAAGGATTGGCGAGATAGCAGATCAACTTGTTGGTGAGCCTGAGATTCTTGATGGTATCCACGCCCAGGATCGCAAATATTTTGTTGGTAACCTCCTCAGGCAGACGGGCGAGAGACATTGAGGCGGCTGGAAGGTCGCAACATGGGAGCTGAAGCGGAATATGAGACGAGAGATCGGACCTACCTTATTACCCTCATCTGCCCGCTGCCTTCTCTCTTGCATGCAGCCGTACTCCAGCTTGGCCATGAAATAGGTGTGGTCCACCCCCAAGAGCCGCACAAGATAGATTGCTGCCTGCTCGGCAGTGGGTCTCGCGTCGGCTGCATGCTGTGCGACCAACGAGTCCTGAGACAACAATTATGCTGCGAATCGAGCGCTTCTACGAGTATTCGCGAATGGCTGAGAGTCAAGTCTGCTCATATTTCTGTAGGCGTATCCCGTGTATCTCCGTGGCCAGAGACCGGCGTAAGGCGTTTTCAGTAACCATCGATGATGTAGTCCTCCGATCGTCTGGCAACCGTTCTACCAGGTGCGTCATCCGTAGCACCAAAGTCATAGTACAAGTTATGGGGCGTCATCGGGTATTGTCGTTGGTAGAACTTCCCGCGAAGGCTAAAGCTTTCGAGCATGGGCAGCATCCAAGCCACGTGCCGAAAACAGTCTTTCTCCCAGAGTCCTTGTGAAGTACGAGCGCAGGCCAAGTCAGCGTTCTTCAGCGTGGATGCTTGACGCAGCAAGAAACCCCTCAGCTGAGCCGTGGTGGTTTCAAAGTGCTCGAGGGTAATGCAGCTCAGAAAAGGGAAGACGGAGCGTTCGGTGACGAAGAATTCGACCTCTTGATGTGTCTGATGCTGTGACATGTCCAGATAAAGGGATTCAAGATTACGTGCCAGGATCGCGATATCGAGTATCTTGTGCCCTTGGTCCAGATCGGCTCCTGGCGAATCATCATCGCTGGAGAAATCGTCGTCGTTTGCGTACTCTTCCGTCTTCTCCCAATCCTCGGCCGTTCGCCAAGTAAAATCTTGAACTTCGTGCATGATTGCTGACAACTCGGTGGACGTCCTCCACGCATGGAACGCACCCTGTCTAGGGGACGCACCCCACTTCAGTACTTCTCTGACCGTAAAGTCTTCCAGTCGCAGAGTGGCGGGCAAGAAGCCAGCCTCGAAAGCCGCGGAAAGAAACGTGGCCAATGGCGACAGCTCGCCACACCTAGCAATTCGCACCTCGCTGAGTGGGCGAACATGGTCCTGCTGGGACTGACGACTGGCTACGACAACATTGCCTGGAATGGCTATGCCCGGAACGGCCACGCCCGGAGCGTTCGGTGCGATGGTATAATCGTGCGTATGCCGTAGCACGATTTCGTCCAGCGAAGGGCAGGCCGTGAAGACCGCCTGTAAGCACTCGCGCATCGGCGATTCTTCTCCGTTCGCAAGCAGTCTCTTCTGACCTCGTAAGAGGTGCGATAGCGCGGTAACAATGCCAAATTGAACTCGAGGCTACGTACAGAGGTAGCGATTTGGCGACGGGTAGCGATGGCCTTGGCGGTGCGTACAGCTCTCATATTGTAGCCTAGATGTGCATTTGCTAGTCAGTCGCAAATTCTTGATGACGTCTGCGTTCAGGTGGGCAAAGATCCTGCCGATGGGCTCCGCGGGCAATTCTTCCAGAGACATGGCGTTGATGAGCGGGTCCTACGGCGAGGAGCTCGTGTCAATAATAAAGGGCAAAAGAGCAATCCTCATGACAAGGGAGGTCTCCCAAATCGGGTATGCCATGATCGGTTGGACCCGGCCTTGCTTGATTTTGATCAATCGACCTTCGTGAGCACATGGTCACGTATCGCTCAACGTGAGGGTTTTGTCGCGCTGCTTATGTAAGCGTTGGCCAGACAAGCGAGCGCCGGCTGCCTCACGAGTCACGACCTCCGTTTGTCCGTCCAAGTCTTCAACACAAAGGCTCACTCCACTTCCGCCTTCGCATGTCATATGCGCTCTCCTGACGACAGTACCACTCCGCGATTCCAGTCATGGACTCGACGAGGCTAGCGAAGCATGCCGGAGTACGCACGACTTCTCGTGCACGCAGGCGCGTCCACCACACGGAAAGGTGACGATCAATGTCGAGCGCAGCTTGAGGCTTATTTGGAACTCGATGCAAGTCATGTCTCGCGAAGACTGTCTATGAGACTCCCGCAATCTCGTGCCGACAGTGATGAGAATCACGGCCGATATGGGACAGGGTCAGAGGACGCCAGCGCGGAACACCCGGAGGATGCGACTGCATGGATCGATGACACCCAGCTAGCTTACACTGCTCTGGAGAGTCAACTCTTTACAAGCTCTGCTGGGCCGACCAGATCGTCCGCGGTTGTGACAAGGACTCCACCAGCTTCTGCGGCCCCGGAATTGCAGGTGCCAAGTCAAGTACATTCAGGTCAAAATGTACAATTATGGAGCCAACGTTCGGAGCAGCTCAATTCAAGCGAGCTTGAGCGGGTTTCCAAAAGACCACGGCTGGAGAACGATCACGCATCTGTCAGCAGCTGGAGCCGCTTTGCCAAAGACGTCACCCCAGCAGACGATCGTCGCACTCTCAAGACGGTCGGAGATGGCGAATCGAACGGCGGTGACACCTTGAGCAACGAGACTACTTCAGAACTGCCCACCACCTATTCTCTTAGCGATCTTGCAAGTCACAGTCTCAGTGCGCGGCCCTTCTTGACCCAGATATCAGCCAGTGATCCGGGTCCTTCTCCCAGCAATCGTGAAGAGACGACTGATCTGCTGCAATCAACTCACGCATCGCCGTCCAAATCGACATCCAAGAGCATTTCATCAAAAGAATCTCCAAAGACGTTGGTGACTGTTCCGCGGCTCGCCAAGGCGGTACCACGAAAGATCCCGCAGTCCCTTCCGAATGCTCCAAGCATCCAAGCCATCAAAGACTTGCAGACGTTGTCAACTGTCATTCGGCCTTCCGCTCCTGCGACGTCACTGGTACGGTTCACAACGCACACAAGTGCGGCTCTGCAGCATTTGGCAAACGATCCTGGTCTGTCGTCTGCTTTTCGTCCAGTGTCTTCGAGCCGTGCGATCGACCCGCTGGAGCGCGGTCATTGGCTCTTGAAATGTGCAGACTGGCCTCCCGAGCTGCAGGTAACATTCTGGAGAACACTGGAGTCGGTTGTTGGCGGAGGTAATGCCGGCTGGGGAGTTTGGTGCAGTCGGGGCCAGGAGGCACCCATCCAGAGCGCCTCGCAGCTTTCGGATTCAGCGCAGATGGACGATGCGCCCGACTTCGGTCCAGTGAGAGTTTACTGCTGGGGAGAAGTCGTCAAGCATGTCTATTTGTTGCTGTACGTTGCCAGCTCTAGCAAGGTGCGTAAGCTTGGATTGCAATGGATCGATGCAGAAGGCTTCGTTGTGGTTCAAATGCAGGGTCCTGCGAGGATCCCAGTACCTGGAGCACGTTCGGCGGGCTAGATCTGTTGTCTACTGGCGATTGCTGTATCGCACGATTTTGCAGGCGATCGAAAATTCGATCCCTCGGGCTTGGAGTTGTTGATTGCAAAATCCCATCAATCCTGCCGTGAGCGCCATTCATTTGGTGTAGCAAGTACGCTCCACTCGGTCTTCCAGGTCACAGAAGACATCCCGTCTACAGGGCTTCGGTGTCGCCGAGAGCCTAATGCAGCAACAGCGAAGCCCGCATGATCGACTGCATCGTTCAAAATCAATCTCGATGCACGCTCCGCAAATAGGCTCGCGGTCCAGGCATTCCTGCATGTGCCAATGCACCGCTGCACGCGCTCCCATGCGATCGCCGGATTTGTCCGAAACAAGCCACAATTTCTCCGCCTTATTGTAAAAGCGTCGACAAGAATGGAATGCTATGCTCGAATCGGATTGTCAAAGATGATCGCTCGGCAGTACAATACTACACAACATTGAGCGTCTGTCGTGTCACATGTCAGATCCGCGCACTAGCGCCGAAAATGAATGCCAGAAACGTCAAAGTTCGAAAGAACGGAATCAGTACCGAGCAATGAGCCTGCGCTGGAGAGGCAAGGCAAGGCGAAGGTTGGCTGCTATAGTTGCCAGTTGACGAGGTCGTTGTTGCTCCGATAACAGAAGCTCAGCATCTTCTTGTCACTGCCGGCCTGGAACCGATATAAACCCGAGTCCAGATCAAGCCCAGATCCGCCCGGTTGGCTTCCAGCCTCGCGGATCCGCACGTGGAAAGGCTCATCCTTGTCACTTCTGGAGGCCGCTTGGAGCGATCGCATCGCTGCACCAGTCGTAGGACGCCCTCGTGCCCCTCATCGAAGGTTCCAATGTGGACGTAACCTAAGGCTCTCGAGGGACTCCGGCTCAACGAATGCACAATTCGAACCCCTGACTTTGATGGCCAAGTCATCGCGCGTCATGAAGGGCCGAGAATACCGGAATCACATGCGCTGACAGACCGGTTTGTATTTGCTGGGAGTTGAAAGTGCTTGAGATACGTTCTGCAAGTTCCAGCACGATATGGAGTGCTACCACCGAGCGGCTCAAGATTCAAACTGGAGAGACAGATATGAATTAAGTCAATCGAGGGAATCGCGCGAACAACCCAGCAGAAGATCGAGAAGGATACACTGCATCGTCGTACTCAAGCCGCGCTCTTCCGCCGACCACCATCCGCAAGTACCCATCTTTGTCCTCGTGCAACGACCAGCCCTGTAGCCACCAGCCAATTATGAACCGCCTCATCACTCTTCCAAGTCATCGGGCTGCCCGCTGTCCTCCGCTCTTTCTTCATCGATTCGAAGTGACCGCTGACGTGTTCCTGGCGTTGCTCCCAAGATCCCGGACCGTGAAATTTATCCTCGCAGAACAGACAGCAACTGTGTTCCGGCGGCGAACGTGTCTCGATATAACACCTGATAGACGCTTCGTGAAGCACGCCGTCGTCGGAATTGTTCAGGCACGATTTCTGATTATTCTTCGTGCCCGCCGCGGAGAGGACAGGCAGACCATGCTCTTGAGGGTGCATGCGTCGAAGGTGTTGTATGTATAGATCCTTTCGATTGAAGTCGTTGATCTTGCCGCCGTTGTGACAATGGTCGCATCGCCAGAAGCCGAGACGTATGTGCTGGGATGCGACGTGTCGCTTCCATTCGTTCTTTGATCCGAAACTGGACTGACAGCCGTACACGGCTAGTGGGCACGGGAAAGGTCCAGGCGGAGTCGACGAGGTCGCGCGTTGGCCGTCTTGCAGGTCTCCGACGTTTCGTGAAGAGGAGGGTCGATTGCTTCGTGGACGTCTTGGGGCCCGAGTGGACGAAGTCGATGCGGTGACGACAGCCGGTCGGGACGTACCACGGGATGGTCCCCGCGGACGAATTGCAAGTGGCTCAGCATCTTCCTGCTTGATGTGATCTGATGCGTCGACATGGGTCTCGATCACGTCGGAATATACTGCGAGAGCGTCGGCGTTGTCTACTGGTTCGATGGGCTGGTAGCCTTCTTGCGCGAACGTCCCGTATGGGCTGCAATCGAAGCTGCCATCGTGGAACGCAGCGGCGTCGGGCTGAACGTCTGCTTGTTGTTGCACATCGTGCATTGCGACGCAGGCCCGGGCAATGACTGAGTCCTGGCGCGGTATTGGAGTTTGGCTGCTGAAGCCATGAGATCCGCACTCGCTGTAACGGAAATCAGATGGTAGTCCGATGTTGCTCATCGATGGCGACCGCCATGGTGATGCTGTACGATCGCTCCAACCACTGCTGTTGTAGGCTGAGTCGAATGTGCTTCCTGAGGGAGAGCCATAGCCGACGGCGAGGTGCAAGGCATCGTATGTATAGATGTCCACGCTACCTTGCCTGTTGTGCGGGACAGAAGGGTAGGCATGCGTCGAGTTGTTGTCGTCGCAAGGAGACGATGGGAGGAAGTATGAAGGATCCGAATGCTGGAGGTAGCGCTGCATGGTGAACTGCCTTGATAGGTTGTCCGCAATGGAGATGCCGTCGATGTCCAGCGTTGCGAAATCCGAGGTGCATTGGTCGGTTGGAAGAGGATGGTAAGTGTCGTATTGATACTCGAGATCCATGGTCGATATCCGGTTGTCGCAAGCCGGTCGTTTGTATTTCAATCGTTGACAGCTGCTTGAGTGGGTCAATGGCTAATGTTGTTGAGGAGCAAACGGATCGATCGGAAGTGCTGAAAGACTGATATGAGCGACGTCGACTAAATGACAGCTATGTCGCACACCCCAAGGGAGGCCGCCGGCGACGGATCGCGACGGATCGCAGGAGTGCCAGCAGGATATAAACGGACTAGGCGAAGTGTCTTGGTGGCAGTGTTGAACAAAGTGGGAAGAAGCAAAGCAGCAAAAGCCACGAGAGTTGATCGATCGATAGCAATGGGTTTCTTACCTGTTCTTCCATCCTTTATCTTCCCATAGCCCTGGCTCCTTTTCCAGGGCGATTTTGAGCCTCACAAGTACCATTGTATCGCAACCCGGACGGGCTGCTAGCGAGGACGCAAGCTCGAGAACCGGTGAAGATAGGTACCGGACGTGCATACCAGCAAATCACCTCCGAGCTTTTGCGACCTTAATCTTCGACATGGCGGACCTGTATTGACAGGTCGTCCTACTGGTCGAGAAGCAAGCTCCAGCAAGCTCCAGCATGGATCCCGCTGGAGTTCCTCGGGGCAAGGCAAAGATGCCTTCGACAAATGCATATTGACTTGAGCTTTGGCGGTGCTCAAAACCAAGTTCTGGCGAGTACCGTAGGTATGGCACTGCTCGAAGGTATTCTCGTCCCCGCCGATCGAATGGGCAGCGTATCTTCAGAGTCCAAAGACGCCATGTGGGATGTCGGGGTCAGAATTGGGGCGTTGGCGATGGCTTGAGGATACTCCGCAATGATTACCCTCCCCATGCCATGCAGTGTTTGCCAAGTGTCAGGCCGCAGACTGCGCCACCGCCCGCATGCATAAACATGAGCGAAGTCACAGAATTGCTTGAGACGTGCGCCAAGGGTCTCAATCGTAGCGCTGTTGCGCTGCATTTCTTTGGAAGTGTCGAGGCATCTTCATTAGAGCTGGCTTCTAGGCTTGACCTTGAACTGAAAAGCTTCAGACAATGCCCAATTTGCGATCTTGTTTGCTCCCGACCCGGTCGCCGTTGTGATCGCATCCCTCACAGGTCTTCACCCGTTGATCTACATAGCGATCTCCTCGTCCGCATCCACCTCCGCATCATATCCATAAGCTTCAAGTACCGTGGACGGACCACCATATAAGTTGGCACTCTTCATCGGCACCTCTCCGTTCAACTCCACTACCATCGACTGGTCCTTGGGTTCGGCAGCTCGTCCATCAGGCAGATGCCACAGCCACCCGTTGAGATAAGAGACTTGCTGCTTGCAGCTTGCTTTCGGCATCCTTTCTTTCTCTTGATCATTGACGGCGTTCGCGATGCTGAGTCGGCCATGAATCCCGGCAGCAAGGCACTTCGCAAAGAACATACCATCTCCCATGCTGATCGCCTTGAGCGACTTGAGCCTTGTGATTCACCATTGAGTGCATTTGTCTCTGGACTGGACCATGACTCAAGAGGTCTTGTGACAAGGACGGGCTACCTCGCCAGGGGTGGCTTGATCTTCTCGGTTTTGCGACGAATGCGGGAATCGCAGTCGCGATATTCGTTCTTGACCTCCTCGACACTGACTCCCTGCATTCTGTCGACAGGTGGGTCGCGTAAATGTGACAAGACCATGTTGAAGTCGTGGGCCTCAAAGATCAAAAGTCCAAAATAGCTATACCGCTCCATGGGCGATCTACACGCCTACGTCGTTACCTTTCGACCATACCGTTAGAAACCAAAGACCAGCATTTCTGAACGATTCGAACCCCAGAACACACCAGGACATGCAAGACCAAGGTGTTCAGCTTCGAGCCAGGTTCGCACATCTGTCGGCGTCTCAGTCTTCTCCGTGATCCGTATGGCGGGCAAGAACGAGTCCGCGAATCCAGGTTCCGTTCGGGTGACGCGTAGGTTTCTCGGAGGTAGCTTCTGACTTGAAGACAGTAAGCAAGCACGTGGCGGAGCACGTGGAGCTGCACGAGAGATACATTGAGTTTGCGTGCACGAGACGACACTTCAAAGTCGATCGCGAAGAGGATGAAAATGAAGATGTGTTTTCGACGAGACCTTCGGGGCGGGATGCCGCTCAGATGTGTCAGCATTGGATCCGCCTTCCGAGAAACAGCCTAAACTCAAAACATCACTTCGTCTGGAGGCGGTTTGTAATCAATGATAAATGATCAAAAACTGATGGCGAAGAGCACCTTCCCATTACCTCGTATCTGATTGCTACGATCGATCCTCCTGTCAACTACGTGAAGCAGAACTGCAGTAGACCATCACGACGCCACTACCTGCTCGGCCACGAAGTAAAGGTCAACAACGCCACCAACCTTGCACAGAGAGAGCAAGCATTGTACGAGATATCCTTGCAATACTTTGATGCCTGAGGGAGCCAGCGACCATGGCGTCTCACGACGACAGCAAGAACCAAACCATCCGCAAAGTCCAGAGAGCCCGGCGACAGAACGAACAGCCCTATTACAGGCTTCGAGGGATGGTCTAGCAAGGACGGAAGATGCCAATGGCAGATTCATCGCCAACGATGGATCATCAACATCAAACATTGAAGATGTCGACAATATTGACACGGCAGCAAACCAGACCCTCTCGCCAATTCGTGGAGCCTGCGTCGTGGTAGCCCTAGGAGCATTGATCTTCCTCCAAGCAACGAACATCAGCATGCTCACGGTCATCCAAAGTGCGATCGCAAGCGAGCTGGACGCATTCGACAGGACCTCATGGTTCACATCCGCATACTTGATCCCTCTGTCAGCTCTGGGTCCTCTCAATGGCAAGCTCAGCTCGGTTTTCTCGCCACGGCATTGCGTGTTTGCCTCAGCTCTGATCATGGCGGCGGGGGCGCTGCTCTCCTCGCTTGCGGTCAGTTTCGAAGCTTTCGTGATCGGTCGAGTCGTCACGGGTATCGGAGCCAGCGGTGTGCTGCCGATCGCCATTATCATTGTGCTGGAGTTCTCTTCGAGAAAGCGGAGAGGCATTGCCATTGGACTTCTCAACACCGGCTACACGGTCGGAGTAGCCCTCGGTGCGACAGCAGCAGGAGGACTATTGCCCGCCGTGGGCTGGCGAGCCTTGTTTTGGGCACAGGTGCCTCTCGCGACTGTCGCCGGATTGGGCTTGTTCCTCTCCATCCCGGACACTTTCAGTGCCAGCACCGCCAAGTCCGACAGATCCACCTGGAGCCGACTGCGCAGCCTGGACTACAGTGGTGCCATCGCCTTGACTACATCCCTGGTCCTCATGCTCTACGCGCTCTCAGCTCCGAAGAAGATCCCCATCCTGCCAATCATCCTCTCCATCGTCGTAGCAGCCATCTTCGTCTTGAACGAAGTGTACTTCGCCTCCGACCCAATCATTCCAACGACACTTCTCAAGTCACGCGGCCTCCTCCTCACCTGTCTCGGCACACTTGGCTTCATGATGGCTCGCTGGTCCGTCCTTTTTTATACTCCAACCTACGCCATCGCAGTCCGTCAATGGCCTCCCTCCGTGGCTGGCAGTCTCCTCATCCCAACCAATGCCGGATTCGCCGCTGGCGGTCTACTGGTCGGCTGGCTGCACATCAAACGGTCCGGATCTTTCTACGCGCCTGGTGTCATTTCATATGCGCTCTTTCCGGTGTCGCTGGTTGTGCTCGCCATGCTGTCGCGGGATGACTCGCCTGTGGCACTTTTCATCGCGATGCTGGTGCTGTGTGGCTTTGTCACGGGAGCTGCGTTGAATTATACTCTGGCTCACCTATTGCACCTCACGCCGAAGGATACCCACTACGTTGCCAGCGCTCTTCTCGCCACTTTTAGGGGATTTGCAGGATCATTTGGTTCAGCGATTGGAGGTGGACTGTTCATCAGAACCTTGGACACGACCCTCACTACGCGGTTTGCGGAGCGAGGTTTACAACGGGACGATCTCGTACGCCGACTTCTCGGCTCACCGGCGTTGGTGGAGCAGTTGGAGGGAGTGGAAAGGGAGGTCGCTATTCAGGGCTACGAGGAGTCGCTGAAATTTCTCTGGTTGGCCATGGCTGGGATTGCTGTGCTCATGGTTTTCGTGCAGGCAGCAGTAGGGTGGACAGGACACAAGGAGAAGGAGATGATAGTCTCAAGTCCCGAAAGTGAATCGCTACTGGGCGATGAAGAGTCGGCACATCGTTCATAGAGACTGCGTACGACGGGATAGGAATCTCTTGCCAGAGCCACAATCTAAAGTCATCGTGAGCAGCTTGTTGACATTCGATGCATTCTGAGCAACGAAGCCACCAATACACCTTGCATCGGACTTGAACATTGATATTAATTAATTGATGATCGTTTCTCTTCCGTCGTAATGAGCTGGTATGGATTCCCATTTGCAAATGCAGTACTTGCTGCGCAATTACTGTTCGAACCTTTGCGACCTCCGCAGAGCGTAAGGCAGATTTCGTGCTACGCTTCACTGTACGAGCAATGCCCTTCTTCGGCTTGCGCTGCGATGCGTGCTTCTTCAAAGCAGCAGCCCTTGCTTCCTTAACGCTCCTTCGATCATGATTCAAATGGAACTCGGACGCAATATAAAACCTCGGAGCCAAATGCTTGCTCTACAAGCCCGGCTTCATCTCCACATCCTCGAATCCCATATCATCGTCATCATCCATCATGTCCTCGTCGGCCGTCCCGTCCTCCGTCTCGCTCTTCACCGGCGCCATCTCCTCCTTGACCATGTTCTGCTGAATCTCATGCAATCTGAGATAATCCGGCTTGAGTTTGTAGTTCTGCACAAAGTCTCCGCTCTTAACCAATGTCGCGATCTCGTCCAGCGTCTCCTTGATGTACGCCTCCGGCTGCTGCAGACGATTGCGCAGCGCCTTAAGCGACCAATACTGATAATCTTTGAAGCACTTCTGGATCTCGTCGAGAAGTTGAGACTTCTCCAAGCGCACCGCTTTGTCCTTGACCACCTTTTTGTTCCCTTTCTTGCCGCCAACCTTGGAAGTCATGCTGCCAAACGCGAAGCTGGGAGCGGCGGTGGTCGGGTGCCAGTTGATACCTCGCACAGTCTCGGAGAATTGGGCTTTGTTGCCTGCGTTGAGGGCGGCGGTGTACGATTGCTTGAAGAAGTCGAGAGCTGAGTCGTCTTCGACCGGGTTCGCGACTGCTTCGTTCACGATCATGGGCGCAAGAGCGGTCTGTTTCGGGATCGCGGTTCGATAGCTACCTGGCTTCTTTGGGCCATATCGTTCAGTTTTCGTTTGAAGACCTGTCGGCTTAGCGCTGGGGTTGTGCGTTCGATTGCCAAACGTCTGGGAGCGATGGCCTGGGAGGTCCTTTTCGCTGAAAACGACGGTGTTGTTGTATGATGTGGACTTCACGTCGAGATTGTAATTCTTCGGTAGGGATGCGTTCTGAGGTACCGATCCTTTGAGTCGGATCTGGATTTTGTGCTTGTTGGGGTCATCGCCAGGCTTGGGATGGTACACGCGCAGCTTGCCAATCTCCAACGGCGGCTCTCCCTCTGGCGCTTTCGCATATAGATCGTTCCACGCTTTCCACATATCATCCGACACCTTCACCAACCATGCTGTCCTACCATCGCCGGTTGACGGTACGTAAAGATCGTTGTCGTCCTCGAACGCCTCCACGTCTCCCAGCTTGGATGGTGAATCTCCGTCGACTTTGATCTCCGGCTTCACCTCATTCTTCATCGTGACATCCGCCATATTGAGCGAATGATAGCGGTGAGTGTTGTGTCGCTCACATGTGGTCGACGTTTGCGTAGGACAAAGAGACGGAGCAGAGGATGGTGTTGAAGTTGAGCATGCGCCTTGTGATGTAGGCTTTAGTGGGACGAAAGGGATCGTCCGGGAGCGGCCGCATTTAGCCCCGCTGAGCCGCAATGGGACTGCATTCCATCCAATTTGCATGTGCAACAACGACTCACCCATTGGTGTAATGGCTGATAGTGACGAGAGATAAGATTCATTTCGCTCTTCTGCGAGGCAGACTGCAAAGCTATCCGTCGCTGCTTGAGTGAACGATACTCGCCCCTCCCTTTCATCTGCTCAATCGTCTGTTTGCTTAAGAGTCTGCCTTGAACATTCCTCCTGTTCCTTTGTACTTGTCTCGAGATGTGACTCACCAATACAGCGTGTCTTGATATGCTTTGGCGATCCAAGAGACCACAGTGGCGGTGACTTTACCCCTCGATGTATGCCTGTTCATCCTGCGCTGCTGCTTGCCGCGCCACCATTCACAACGATGCACGAAACAAAGTTTGACTTACCGATAGAGAGAGGATGTTCCCAGTATCAAGTCCTGATGCTCGTGGTGATGAAGGCTGGTTGTTCGAGAGCAGGTTCTGCTATGGATTGTTTGCGATCCAGGCGGCAGGGTCGAAGTTGAAGACCCTCGCCTGCAGCATGGTCGGGAGTGGGCACTGCGGAGCTCGCTCGTAGACTAGATAATGTCAGTCTGGCACCTCGAAGAAGGTTGTATTGATTACTCACCAACGCGCTTGAGCCAGGAGTATCGTGCCAAAAGGTGATTCCGCGCGCGAGCTGCATGTTCCACTTGGTCCCAATTCCTCCCCTCGATCGCCATTGGATCGTTGTGTGCAATGGGTGCCCCGCCGTAGCAGTGGATTGTCGTGTCAATCTTGCCATTTCCTCGCTGGCAGTGCGGTGCAGACTTGAAGCATTCTCGGTGTTGCTTTCGGACTTCTTTGCAGACGTCTGCGAGCTCTCCTAGACGTACTCCTCCCGCGTTGACGACCCTTTGGGGTTGTAAGGTGCTCCCGCCGCAGCAGGTAGGATGTATGTGGAACGTGGTGAGGCATGGCTGACTGGTGTACATCTGGCGAATCCGCTCGCCCAGATTGACATCGGTCTTGGAGCATATCTGCAGCAGAACGCGGTAGCCGCTCGATCCCGGATCAGGGCCTATCAGCTCGGTTTCGAAGGTCATACCAGGCAAAGTCATGTCCTGGAAGGGGATGCTGAGGTGTCCAGGGTGTCTGTCGATTTGGAGCGATATTATGCGTTGGATCTTCACCGAATGTTCGATGGTGGCGTGCCACGATTTGTCGACTGACATTGCGCGGAGTATGTCCCCGGGCTGAGCCCGGAGCAGAATATTCTCGAGAATCTCGGGAGTACCAAAAACTTTCGCCGCGAGAGCGGATGGCTCTCTCTCAGCGAAGAGAGATCCATCGAGCGAATTGGAGAAATGTTGGCGGAGTCCCTGCACGGCTGCCTGGATCTCGCTCATTGTCTCGCGAAGATTTGCGATCTCCCCTGATGAGTTCGCCGCGGTGGCGACGAGCTCCGATACCTTCTTCTCAAGAGCAGTCTGATGCGAGAGAGCTGTGCGCGCATCCCCGCGACTCACCTTCATCTCTCCGAAAGCTCTCTCGTCGTTGTGTCGGTTCTGCCGACGGAGGCCTACTCCGCGGCGCAGCTTGCGAATCACCCGATCGGGTGCGATCATGCTGGTGGTTCTTGCGAGAGAGGTAAAGTAAAGTATCTTGATGGCTTGATGATCGCAAAGAGTGTAGGGTGAAGAGAGGCAACAGGAAGGAAAAGGTGGCCAACAAACACTTTTGTAGTAGATATCAGGATTGCACGCGTTTGCATCGTCGGGTGAAGTTCCATCTCGTGTCTTCACTCGAGCATGTTGTCGAGAGCCCTGCCGCCGATTCACTCTGCCTCCGTCAGTCAACACATGCCGCTTCGATGAGATCGATTGCAGGCTTCGCGAATTTCTGCATTTTGTCTCTGCAATTCCGTCACGCTGCCATACTCTTCATTCACTCCTCAATCGGTTAGAGACCTGCCGCACCAATGATACCCGGAACGAACAACATGGGCGCATAACACCAGTGCGTCCTTTCACCCGCTCCAACCACAAACCTGCAGGCTGCTCCGTCCACAGCTGCCATAGCGCCGCACCCGATGAAGATCCAGCCAGTTGCCTTCGGACTGCCAAAGAACCCCGTGACGAAGAGTGCAAAGCCCATGAATATATCTCGGGCACCGTAGGCCAGCAGCAGGGTGTCGACGACCTTCCTCTCTGGAGCAAGAGTCGGATAGTCCAGTTCGAAGAACCCGAGAGCAGACATAGGATTGAACATGGCGTTGATGCCGAAGCCAGTCAGGACGACAGCGAAAGTGTAGGCGATCAAGCGCATGGTTTGCGAGTGGGAGAATGGCATGGTGTGCTGGTGAGTGGAGCACTGGAGTGAATCGTACTGAGGGTCGCGATGGCGTAATGGATGTTTCGCTGGCTGCTGGGATATGATGAGGTCGCAAGGAGTGTTACATGTATGCTGACGTCCGGAGTCTTGAGAGATCGGATCTCCGGATCGTCGCTGGCCGAAAGTCCGGTTTACGACGGGGGAATCATGAGAGCAGTTCCCCAGGACCTTCTGCCTGTCTGCTCATATTGATTGTCCTTTCGGACGCAGATCTCACGACAAGCGAGGATTGCAAGAACGGGGAGCTGTCAAAAAGATCCTGAAGAAGACGTGCTTGCGGCTGGGCGGAGGCAAGGGCCACACCCCACAAATTGGAAGGCAATTGCCAATTGGCGGGAAATCCGGATCCAGGGGTGAAACCTTGTGATCATCACGAAGTACGCGTCAAGAATAGCTCCCAAGACCGTTGTTCCTTAGCACTGTATTCACACTCTGCGGACGTCCCCCTCTCTCGTATTCTTCCCCCCTCTTTCATTGTTATTGTCAACTACCTACGCAAAATCTGCCCGACTTCTTTTCTTGGTTTCCCTTCTGCTCTGTCTCTGCTTCGAGCATCCATTCATTCGCCACCGGTCTTACTGAATCGCACGACGTCCGGAATAGCCCATTCCTTCAATCACAATAGCCACCTCGATCTCGAATTCCTACCAGCAAGCAACACCGGCACCACCGAGACCTAGAGCAGACGGACCTAGCAATCACAATAGGGCGAGACCACCAGCACTCCCAACGAGCCCGCTACCTGGAAACGTAGAGCTCAAGCATCGCAAGCGAGCCCGGATCGACTCCTTACGGCTGAACAGCGCCGCATACACCCACATCAACCATGTCGACCTCCTCCAGTGCGACCGATTCCTCGAACAGCTCCATCAATATCGGCGAATCCTTGAATGGCGGAGTTATTGCAGGCATTGTCATTGTAATCATCGTCGCAGTGCTCGGCATGGCTGCCGCATTCGTGTTTCTATGCGGCGGATGCACATGCTGTTGCAAGAAGAGGCGCAAGGAGAAGGTCAGCGATTTCCTGGATGATCGAAATGCATACGACGCTTGGAGTTCGAAGGTGTCTCTGAGCACAGCAGGCATGGGGTATGAGCTTTCGGAACCCCCGCGAGCCGCAACAAGAGAAGGAAACATGGACTTTGTCATGTCTCAGAATTCGATGGACGATTCTGGACGACAATACCATCAGTCGAGGCTGAACGGCTGGAAGGGTTCACAGCGTGTGTAGGATTAATCTGCTGATGATGCGACTATACTGGACGATTTAGAACAGGAGGCACATTCGCAAGATGCTTGAACGCACTGAGATACATTGGAACATGCATTCGGCAGTGTGGCCCTTGTGTTTGATGGATCATGGCGCAAAGAGGGCTGTTTGCTTCATCCGGCGTTGCGAGATTATTTGGACTTCGGGGTGAATGATTTTGACAGCACTTGGATCTCTGTTCCCAAATGTGCCAGGCGATGCCATCTATGCTATGATTTATTTGCCCTATGTCGCGTTGGTTGTACAGTCTCCAATACGCACTGCGAACCTCACGTTCCTTACATCAACGTACCTTGACTGTTCTTTGTGTTCTAGGTCACAGTTTGCTCCCCTCGCTCAAAATAGCCCGCACGTGACTCTGCAAGAGTGAGGAACAAGCCGCATTCGGTTCAGAACCACTACCACTCGAACATACCTTACATCTTCTTGTTCTGCGTGCGCCCGACCTGTCTCACGTGTTGTTGTTCATATCCCGACGCCCTTTCCACCGAAAACGCGTGCAGTTCCATCGCAATCGACCGCGAGCGCTCTTGATACCGTCGGAGACCCCTCGCTCGTCACCGCCCTGACGTCGAAACCTTGCACGCCGCAGCTTGATCACCCACCAGCTACGAGCTTGCCCTGCCACCACGTTCTTCACATCAATCGAGTCCATCTTCAATTCCTCCCTACAGCCAGTCAAGACACCGCCCCCGACGGACTCTTCTCCGGATCAGGACTCATCCCGCATCTGGACATCGCACGAAAGAGCTGAAGGCGCTGTGAAGAGATCGGTCTGCGCAGCGAGATCCCACACTTGCAGAAGTAGCTAGGGAAGATGGTGGAAGCCGGGGAAGGCGGTACCCAGCCCACCTGGAAGTTCACGCAGTAAGTTGATTCCTACTGCTCTTTCTGTGCTCGTCCTTGCCTGTCGCCGCGCGTTCCATTGAGCGGAGAGGTCGTGGAGTTGCCATCGGCCAGCCGTAACAACATATACACGGCCCAGCATTGTTTTCAGTATGTTTTCGAGCCTCACGGGTCCTCGTCTCTTCGATCGGACAAATCGTGATACAAAGGACGATTCTATCGAAGTCGTGGCTATTCCAGCGCCGAGTGATGAGGATGATCTGGAAGAAGACCACCCTTCAGAGGGCAGTTCTGTGCCGTGCAAGATGCTCCCTATCTTGGACTACTACGGACTTCCTGATCAGCCACCAGAAAGGCCTACAACAGAGGATGAAGGTCATCCTCCGGTCTGGCGATTCTCCACGTGCGGCCTCTTCGACTCATGTTTCCGTTGCACACTTCAGACCTACGCGCGTGCTGCAAGACTAACTGAGCCCTCATAGATGCTTCGGTGACAAAGGCGACGTCGAGGACATCACAGAAGCGGACATAATATCCACCGTCGAATTTGATCAAACCGGCAACTACCTCGCTACCGGCGACAAGGGCGGACGTGTGGTCCTTTTTGAGCGTAACGAGACCAAGAAGACCTGCGAATACAAGTTCCACACCGAGTTTCAATCGCACGAGCCCGAGTTCGATTACCTGAAGTCGCTGGAGATTGAAGAGAAGATCAACAAAATCAAATGGTGTAGGAGACAGAATGCCTCCCACTACTTGTTGTCCACCAACGACAAGACGATCAAGTTGTGGAAGGTCTTTGAGAAGTCTCTCAAGGTTGTCGCGGAGAACAACCTCTCTTCAGAGCTCACACCGGCCGGTACTGGTGGCGCGAATGGAGGCGGGCCCGTTCGATATCCCAACACACACAACTTCCGAAGCGTGGCGGATCTGAAGTTCCCACGATTGACACATCACGACACTGTCGTTGCCGCCGTTCCCAGGAGAGTCTACGCCAACGCACACGCCTACCACATCAACAGCATCTCCGTCAACAGCGACGGCGAGACATTCATCAGCTCAGATGACCTGCGGATAAACCTATGGAACCTCAACATCCAAGACCAAAGCTTTAACATCGTGGACATCAAGCCGGCGAACATGGAGGAGCTCACAGAGGTCATCACAGCGGCGGAGTTCCACCCACAAAGCTGCAATTGGTTCATGTACGCATCGAGCAAGGGTACCATCAAGCTGGCGGACATGAGGCAAAGAGCGCTGTGTGACGAACACGCCAAACAATTCGAGCAGGAGGAGGACCCGTCATCGCGATCATTCTTCTCCGAGATTATCTCTTCGATTTCCGACGTCCGCTTCTCCTACGATGGCCGGTACATCCTCTCGCGCGACTATCTCACCGTCAAGATCTGGGATGTAAACATGGAGCGACAGCCAGTCAAGACCATCCCAATCCATGAGCATCTTCGTCCGCGGTTATGCGACACCTACGAGAACGACAGCATCTTCGACAAGTTCGAAGTCGTCTTCTCTGGCGATGCCAAGAACGTGATGACTGGGTCGTACAACAACAACTTCATGATCTACCCTTCCGAGGAGGGCAAGGATACCGAGGTTGTCTTGCAGGCTGATAAGAGTGCGTTCAAGGCAAAGAAGGTCGGCATTCCGACACCGATGAACTCTGCAACCAGCCCTGGTTCAAAGGATGGCAAGAAGGGCAGCCGAGCAAGCAGTCCCGCTGGTGGAGCACAGAGGATGCGCAAGGAGACCGACGCGGACCAGATCGACTTCAACAAGAAGATTCTGCACATGAGCTGGCATCCACAGGAGGACAGCATTGCTATCGCGGCAACGAACAACGTGAGTCATAGTTCCTATCGTACACCCTGCTATCATACTGACAAACCCTCTCAGCTGTTCGTCTTCTCTGCTTTGTAGGATCCTCATTTACGGGACGCAAGATCTGGTCGGCGCAAATGGGATGCATGATACAACTATCTTACAGAATCGGAAGCTGTGTCTGAACAAGCAGGCGGTCGGCCGATTCATGGCTGGGTGGAGTGGCACTGTGGCGCATTATTGGAATGGCGATCGGATATGCCGACAGACTTAGATCGCTTTGCTTCTCTTGCTGCTGCTGCGATTTTGTTGCACGCATTCGGAAGGATGAATGCGTGGCTATCGGTGTATCACTTATGGGAGAGGACACTGATGGTAATGCGAGGAAAGCTAGCTAAGCAGCTGGAAGATTACGAGAGATGAGTATATCAATGCAGCCCCTGAAAAGTCTTGATTGAGAACTGTCTGCGTTGACATGAGGTTCTGTAGGAGGAGGCGGATATCGTGCCCCTTTCCGTGACCCAGTGCTGCCTACAAGCATGTAAGCTATAGTGAGATCACTCACTTTTATTACTCCTTTTCATCTTGCGATCTGCTGTTTGGTCACGCTCTGATAATGAGTCCCTATATGATGGTACAGCGGAAGAGATGGCGGCATGGCGGCACGTGCTGATGAAGTGTGTTGTTGCAAACGCTGCCTCTCAGAATCGACTTCAGCTTCTTCCGTGACCAAACTCTCTCGGTTCATCAACACTCACTTCCCACCATCGAAACAACCGCACCAACGACAAGATGCGTCCCAAGAAGGTCGCACATGCGGTCACTGGTGTCGCTCCGCCATTCAAGCTGCAGAACTTTCCGCCGCTCCCCAAGATTGCACTGCCTAAGCTGGGTCGACGCACCACACTCGACATGCCCTTCGATCGGATCACCACAGCGCCCGGTTTCGCTTCTATCAAGGCGAATGAGCAGATTACTGACTCTGGCTCATCCAACCACCCCAATCACGACTCACGGACGGAAATATTGACTGAGCGGAGCGCGGGAGGCCGACTCATCGGAACATTTGAGCTATTGGAAACGATTCTTCTGCGCCTTCCTGTCATCGACCTCCTTCGAGCCCGCGGGGTCAACACGCAATTCCGCGACGTCGTGGACAAGTCTTCCGACCTCCAGACGCACCTCGGGCTGAAACCGCGCAAGGATTTGCACCTTAATCTGCCGTTGCTCCAGATGGTGTCTGCTCACGGCCGTGAATCGTTCGACTTCCGCATCAAATTGGAGCAAGAAACTTACATCGACAGGTGTTGCATCGAAGTTGCTTTCAGCGGCGGAACTCTCCGACCGGGCTCCATTGCTCGTCGGATGTGCATCTCCCACCCACCCCTCAAATCCATGGCCGTGAAGTTCAGCTATCGCTGCTGCTGTCACTCTGACGATGACCCGTATAATTACAGCATCGAACCAGACGACTCAAAACCGGAAGGACTGACACTGGGAGATCTGTGGGACACCGCTGAGAAGCTCTGGGCCAAACATAAGTTGTGTGCAATGCCAGCAGATCAGAATGAGGAGGAATCCATTGATGCCGACAGCGCGTATGAGCGCAGTGAAATTCTGTTTGAGGCCCACAATGCTCTAGAGTGCCTACAAAGCGATCCGATGGTGATCGCGGAGCAACGAAAGCGACAGAGAGAAGCTCTGTTCGACCTCTGTGGAGATTGGCCTAGTTCGGACGAGGATGAAGCAACCGAGGCCGACGACAGCAAAGTCAATCGGGAGCCGCAATTGAACGTTGCTCCAGTGGATCGGCCTGAGACATGCGAGTGGAGAGAATACACCGACTTCTCAGGAGCGGCCGAGCCCGATGTCGCCCACCAGCCCGAGTATTGTGAGGGCACAGGCCGCGACGGAGACTCTGGAGATTGTTCAGTTGGCTCGTCGAGTTCCGTATGGGTCCTATATCCATCCCCGCGATATCGGGGACAAGTCAAGCAAAGATTGGGATGAAGGGTTTGACTACGACTTCGGCTACGGTTATGGATATCCGTACACAAGGTACCAGGACATAGAGAAGGACGAGGATGCGGACCGCCGGTACTGGGAAGGTGGCGAGATCGTGGTCGGTAATTCTGGCATCGTGAAGTGGACAGACCCCGGTTGGCGGACGCGTCAACCCAAGGGTGACGCAAATATCTCTCATGAGCTCTCCAAGGACGACAACACTGCTTCCTGAACGCCTCTCAGGAGTCGGGCACTCGCAGATGAAGAGCCGGAGCGAACGATATTGTGGAAAACATAGTCTTGCGCGATCAGACCGTTGCTGAGGCGAGGTGATGCATATATCAGGTGCCCCTTGTGCTTTTGCTCATCGTAACCGGCGCCCAGATTCAATCAGACCACACCACTTCATGATCTCCTCCCTGCCCAGTGACTATCCGAGGATTTCCTCTCTCATCTCCCTTCACAACGAACTGTGCCAACTTCTGCAACCTCTTCGCCGTCGCAGGACTACTCGGTCCGGTAATCTTCGCATCCCAGACAGCAGCCTTCTCCAGCAACCCTAGCACCTCCTTCCTCACGAATGGCTGGTTTCGCGACATCAGCACTTTCGCCTGCAACAGTGCCAACCCATCGTACACATCCGGTAATGCAGGAATTAGATCCGGACAATCCGCTGAAGTCTCGATCAGCGCCTTTCCTCGGGCGATACATCTCTTCAGCTTGTTCAATTCTTTCGCAGAGGTGCTCGGCTTGGTCACCAGCTTTCTCTGCTCAGCCTTGAAGTCCATGAACTCTCTCCTCAACTCCTCCGCTCGTCTCTGTCCGGGCGCCGCCTCATCGCATACTTGGCATGCACATTCGAAACCCCATTTCTTCGTTCGTAGCGTTCTATCGTCTCTCGGCATGAGAATGTTGAAGTACGAGATCAGCACCTCCTCGCCCTGCTCCAGCGCTCTCAGAGAGTGGATAACCATCCTGCCTTTCTCGTATTCTGAGTCAGGAGGGTAGTAACACACATGTGCATTCGGTGCGCAAGTATGATTGATTCTCGCCACCTTCGCGAACAGCGCACGATGTGTTGACCCAAGACCATCCGTGAGATCAACATTGAAAGCGTTCGTCTGCATGATACTAGCCACCGTGATCATCTGAGAAAGTTCATCAGGGTTGAATCCACGCTGAAGCAGCTTGTCTTGCATCATCGTAGCGCGGTGGGAGTCCGGAGTGTAGACCAAAGAGAGGTAGAGGTGTTTCTGCGACTCAGAGAAGGCCTGGAATTGGGAGTAGAGTTGCGGTAGATCATCGGTGGGTCTCATCAGAACCAAGGGTGTGTCTGTGAGGATTTGGATGAAGGCTGGTATGGGCCGGGTAGCGAATAAGCCTTGACCCCTATTCGGCCCTGAGGACTTCACTTCTGTGAGTGGTGTTCCGAGGAGCACAGAGGATGCAACCGGACGATTGAGAAGCCATTGGCGTGCTGCGAAGGTCTGGCATCGCAGAGACATCGCTGGAGGGAGGTGAGCCTCTCGGTCGCGCCAGTGCTTGCTGCTTCGGGCCTGCAGCCGGACTTGGTGATGTAGTCTAGCTCACGGTGAGCCGGATGCCCTGCAGCACATGTTGGCCAGCTTGTCAGGTGAGAACTCGATCCAGCGCCGTGGCTGCCGGTGTTTGCAAGCCAAGCAGCAGAAGGCTTGCGGTTACCAGCGCTGAGGATCTCAACCACACGTATGCAGCACGTGGGAAGAATGAAGTCGATGTTCTCGGAGATGGACTTGTTGGACAGTGGCTCTCTCCGGCTGACGTTCTCACTTGCAGGCTTCCAGACCCAGAGAAGGATGAAGTCCTGTATAGGGCGGGGATGTTGATCTCCGGTGGAGTTTTCGTCGCTAAGAAACCTTGGAAATGCTTGACGGTGCTTGGCTCTACAGGTTAATTGATGTCGCGTGCGGGCAGTAATCTCACCTGTCGATGCCATGTACAATGCGTTTTCAGTGCCAGAGGAAGCAACGCTCGACGGATACCGCGACGTGTTACAGTGTCGCTCGAGGAAGCTACAATTGCACAGCCCTGTGCCATGGTCTGATCGCCCCGACGTCGCCAGAAAGATGGTTGGTGGGCTGCTGGATCTAACCAGACATGCCGCCATAGCCGGCCGATGGCGTTCGCTACGTGATAGTCTAACAAGGGTTGGGACGACTTCCTTCTGGTGGTGTCCCCGAAAGCTTCATCTCCATCTGTGTGGGGAGGATCGGCGGAGGATAAAGGTCCATGCGCCACCGCTTCCACATCATCTGTGTTCTCCCTCACAAATTGACAACGTCACGTCTTTGGTCACCTCATCTTGCCAATTCATGCGAGTCGTCACGCCTGCTGTATCGAACCTCAGACCAACGACCGCGATCGGACATTGCATCCAGTATGGCTGACAAGCAAGCTCCGTTCGACTCAGTGGAGCAGCACTCTTCCAACGATGAGAAGACCACGCACCGCGCAACAGCCACCGGCCTATCACCTCTCGCCGCCACTGAGAAGACTCGCTGGGAGCGATCATGGCCTACCATCGCATGCGGCGCTGGATTGTTCTCCGACGGATACCTTCAAGCTGTCATCGGTCCTGTCAACACAATGCTCAAGCAAATCTACGGCGACGTCTACACCAAGTCCAGCGCTCAGCAGAATGTCACATCCATTGCATTTGCCGGGACGGTCGTCGGTCAGCTGGCTTTTGGCTACACCAGTGACCACTACTCGAGGAAGTGGAGTCTATTTATCTCTACGGTGATTCTCTTCGTGTTCGCTGCACTGGGTGCTGGTTCATACGGTGCAGGAGGCAGCGTGCAAGGTCTGTTCGCCGCTTTGACCGCATACCGATTTCTGCTGGGAATTGGGATCGGCGGCGAGTATCCTGCCGGATCAGTAGGAGCAGCTGAATCTACCGGAGAGCTCAAGGAAGGACATCGTAATCGATGGTCAGTTATCGAATGATGAGCATATGTGCCATCTGTGTTCCCTTTTATGTCGATTGCTGACTTTGACGTTCTTTTGACATAGGTTCTGTCTCTTCACGAAGTGAGTAGTCCTAAGGAGCACACCAACCTGCTCTACGCACGATCGCTGACCTGGAGCGACAGCACGCAGATCGATCTCGGCTTCGTCATTGGCGCTCTCGTCCCCATGATCATCACGAGAATCGCACCGAACAACCTCACCCTCGTGTGGCGCCTATCTCTTGCTCTTGGCGTCATCCCACCACTTTCACTCCTCTACCTTCGTCTCAAGCTCAACGAGCCAGAGTCATTCTCTCGTGAGAGCTTCAAGCGAACGAAGACGCCATACCTGCTTGCCCTGAAGTTCTACGGCCCTCGTCTTCTCTTGGTCAGCGGCATTTGGTTCATCTACGACTTCCTGACCTACCCATTCAGCATCTACTCTTCTGCATGGATTAATGTTATTCAGCCCGATGCTGCGCTATGGCAAACTTTCGGATGGTGAGCGCAAATGACAGCATTTGTACTGTGACGACAACGACTAACTCCACCTTCTCACAGGGCTTGCCTGGTCAACTTCTTCTACCTTCCAGGTGCCATCTTTGGAAGCTTCACTTCAGACTGGATGGGTCCTCGCAAAGCCCTCTTCACCTTTGTCATCGCACAAGGTGTCGTAGGCTTCATCATGAGCGGCTGTTACGAATATCTGAAGATGCCGAAGAACATAGCAGCATTCGTCGTTGTGTACGGCATCTTCCTCATGCTTGGAGAGATGGGACCTGGCGATAATATTGGTCTCGTCGCCTCCAAGACCTGTGCGACAGGCATCCGTGGCCAGTACTATGCGATTGCCGCAGCTATGGGCAAGATCGGAGGCTTCATTGGCAATTACATCTTCCCGTACATCCAGGACGCCGGAGGTGCCAGCGTAGTCCGACAAGGCCAATATCCATTCTACGTCGCATCGAGTTTGTGCTTCTTGAGCGCATTCCTCGTGTGGGTGCTACCGGAGATCAACCAGGACACTATCGAGAAGGAGGATATTGAGTTTCGCAGGTATCTGGAGCTTCACGGCTTCGACACGAGCGCGATGGGTCTTGGAGTGCTGCCGGAGAGGCTGTCAAGCAATATGAACAAGGTCGATTCGAAGGATGACAGCTCGTAGAGATACGATGGAATGGGATCTGCAGTCGTCAGTTCCAGTGTTGCAAGAATCAACGATGGTCGGCCTACTTATAAGACGTTCGATACCGTATTATCTCCCCCAGTGTCTCGCAGGTCTCGTTCACGTCAAAGACATCACCGAACTGTCGTTAGTGTACTCCATACGCCCTAAAACAGCAAGCTTGTCCACTTCCGACTTCACAAAGAAACGAATGACCGCACAAGTAGCCTCGCGCGAATTGCTCGAAAACAAAGAACAGCTCAAAGCGAATTGACTCTATCCATCTTCAAAACTTCCGGGTGGCACGAGTCCTCGACGTTCAGTCGTCATGCAACCATGTGTCTCCATCGCCGTTTGATCTTCACAACCTGCGGCCACAGCACCTTCGGCCCTCAGCCCATCGTCGAATGTCGAGATGCATGCATCGGACCCAGAGTATCCTGGTCGACCACCTGCCAGATCGTTGCCCATCCATACAAGACGCTGAAACTCGACTCGCTTTGTCCATCATGTCAAGTACGAAGGGACGCACTGCTCCATGAAATCGAGGTGAAGCAGGTCGTCAAGTACGACGAGTGGCAGTGGAAAGTGAGCTACGGCATGCCGAGCAATGGCGGGAAAGACTACTGGGGCAAGAAAGCGGAGGAGAGGGAGAAGGAAGAAAAACGAAGAATGTCTGAAATCTCGACGACGTCGAAGAGGAAGAGCAAGAGGTTTAGTTTCAGGAGGAATAAGAAAACGATGTTGAGTCCTGGAGACAAAACGCCCAGTATCATGGAGGAATGACCGCATGACTAAGCGGCGAGCTAGCAGCCGGCCGGCTCGCATTGAACTTGACGACAACCTCACCCGCGCTTGCATTGTGCACCACATCAAGGCCCTCCAACGCACCACATCTCCCACCGCGCGCCCGCGAATGCGATCATCCACCGACTGAATCCATCTCCGATACCCTCAGACAGCGCCCTCCACTTCCACCGCAACCATGCCGACCCCCGAATCCGAGTCCTTCAAAGCCTCCAAACCCACCGTCCCGCCGACCTTTGACGGCGTCGACTACGACGACAACAAAGCCCTCAAAGCCGCACAAGACTCCATCATCCGCGAACAATGGGTGCAGAGCATGATGGCGCGGCTGATCCGCGAGGAGATGGGGAAGTGCTATTATCGGGAGGGCGTGAATCATTTGGAGAAGTGTGGGCATTTGAGAGGTGAGATCTATCCTGATTTGCGGTGGTGAGAGGCAGTCGGAGCCATTGGAGATTATGCGAGAGGGTTTGGTCATGAAGGGTGATTTACTGACGAAGTTTTTGTATACAGAGCGGTACTTGCAGCAGTTGAAACACAGCAAGATTCGGGGATATTTGTTCGAGCAACAGAACTACGTCCCGAAGACGGAGTAGGAGGGCTTTGTGCGACACGGGAAAGTGGTTGCGAGAGCGTTGAGAAGAGCTGCGGAATCATGGACACGAAGAGTGAGAGCTGGGCGAAATGGGATACGCTGTAAACATAGCGGCTGGGTGATGGGAATACGCAATGTGCACACTTTCAAAGAGATATCTTACCGTTTCAGGACTGTCCTTCTTGACCTTGCGCGGAATGCGGTGCTCGGCAGAGGGTGTATGCCATGACGCACCTTACCTGATGAATGGTCGATTGCCACGGAATCAAGCTATGCGGCTTAGACAACGACCTGTTTGCGGGCCCGCCTTGTCGACTCGCACGGCTTCCCTCGGGACCTCTCCAAGCCAATACTGAGCTGGAAACTGGCATTCCATAACCCCTCTGAGTAGGTCCAAGAAAGACGTGCACAAACACTGGCACAATGTACTCATTGAACGCTATGGAGTCGAGCCATTGGGCCATGAGTCGATGCAGTGGTCTTCAAGATATGGTCAGAACTCCGGTTCAGAGACAGATACTTTGCCAGAATCGAGGTGCAAATAGGTCTGAGCGCTGTCCATACTATCTGCAGCCGGCATTTTCCAGTGTACTCGTACGAACCTGGAATGTAATTCTGAAGGCGTCCCTGCAGGTGAGTGTATTGGGCATGCCGCTGACTAACCCTAGCGCTGATATCAGCCACATTCCGATCGAAGATGCCGACGACCTCAAATAAACACTTCGATGTGTTCGACATCAAAAACTATGCGCACCTGAACAATGGCGAAAATCCTGCTCAACTCATTACTGCTCGCTCATCCTTGGCTCTGCGGGGCACTCAGCCAGCATGGATGGACACAACTCCGCAAAGCGTCAGCTGATGCGTCCATCCGACTTCATATCGGCGTCAGGACAACTGAAGGCCAGAACACTATCAGGGAAAGGTCTTCTGACATTGCGGCACCTGGAAGCCTTTTCTACCGCCAGCATTTGTCCGCAGCGGATATGCAAACGTTGCTAGCTCCTCCCCAATCTATTACGGACACTGTCCTATCCTGGCTGTTCAACGATGGAGATCACTCGAGCACAAGTCAGCGCGGCAACGTCATTGACGTCGTAACAACTATTCACAGGGCAGAAAAACTCCTGAACACTACATACAACGTATACACAGATGGTGTCCGAGAGATTGTTCGTTGCGACAGCATCCATCTGCCAGCGAACATGCGGCCTCGCATCGACTTCGTCTCGCCAACTGACTCATTCCCCGAACCTGTCGAGTTAACGGTCCTGCCACAAAACATCTTCAAGCGACAATCGACGGAGGCCGGAAAATGTGGCGCTGAGGACTACACCACCCCATCATGCATCCGCTCCATTTACAACATCGCGTACACAGCACAGCCTAACCGCACGACGTTCGCAGTCTACGCTACCGAAGCTGCGTCTTTCAAATCTGCCGATCTCCAGCAATACCTTGAGACATTCAACAAGCCAGCGGGAGATGCACGCGCTGGAATGGACGTCATCGGATCTGGCAACCCGGCAAATGGTCCTTCTGGAATAGAGAGCGGGATCGAAACCGCCTTGGGCACTCAGACAATCTTCGGCTTAGGCTGGCCAGCAAGAGGCGTGCTGTACAATCTCGGAGGTGTGTTTGGCCCAACGATTGGCCAGACTTACGACCCATTCGTCCGATTCCTGCAGGACCTAATGCACAACGAGACCGTACCTTCTGTCGTCGTCTTCACCGAAAGCGTGGCCGAGAGCCGAATGAACGAGGACTACGCGCGAAGTCTTTGCACCATGTTCCAGAACATCGGAGCTCGCGGCGTCAGCTTGATCTTCAGCTCCGGCAACAATGGCGCTCAAGGCGACCAGCCGACCGAGGAACACAAGCAGGTCTTCTCGCCGAAATTCCCGGCTTCTTGTCCTTATGTTACAAGCGTTGGAGGTACCACGGACATGTCGGCCGAGACTGCTGCCACGAAAGACACCATCAAGGGAGTGCTCAATCAAGCCGGCTTTACTGCTTCCGGCGGCGGTTTCTCCAAGTACTTCAGCCGCCCTTCCTACCAAGATAAAGCCGTGTCGAGCTACATCTCCGACCACGTCCCTGAATCCTACCAAAGCAAGTCCGGCTACAACGCATCCGGTCGAGGCATACCCGACGTCAGCGCCTTCTCCACCAACGCTCCCGTGTTATACAACGGCCTGACACTCGGCATCGCCGGCACGAGCGCAGCAGCTCCACGCTGGGCCGCAGTCATCACTCTCCTCAACGACTACGAAGCCTCGAAAGGTCGACCTCCGCTAGGTTTCCTCAATCCCTGGCTATACTCCCTGTCCAACGGCGCGCTCAAAGACATCACCACTGGCGGCAACAATGCGGGAGCTTGCAAGAGTCCTTCCAAGTGTACGTTGTCGGAGACGCCGGGGTATGATGTCTCTTCGGGCTGGGATCCTGTCACGGGGTTGGGATCGCCGGTGTGGAATAAGCTTGTTGAGGCGCTGGACGCTCAGGCTGGGAATTCTATTGGTGGCAATGGTGCTGGGGATGGCAATACGGGCAACGCGGGCCGGGTCTGCGCGGGCGGCTGGATGTTTGCTTTGTTGGCTTTTGTAACGTTCTGGGTGCAATGAAGGGGCGGCTCCGAGGCTAGCAGCATCTGACAGGCCGTCGAAGTGACAGATGAAAGGGTGACAGTTCCTATAGTTCAGCCGATGAATCGATATCTCTCAAGTGGCCATCTCTATGTTTCAGCAAAGTATTCCTCAAGAATGTGATCATGCCGAAGTGATCACTGAAACGGAGTCAAATCTGAGGAATTGTCTGTTTTGATTTCATCTTGCTATCTTGCATTTCCAGTCCTACTGCGGTCCCGATCAACGAAAAGCGATCTTTGCTCTTCTTCGCCTCCACCATAAAATCGATACATTGAAGCAAAGTGACAGTACACAGAAAGGGAAGGATGCAACGCAAGTGCGATGCGTGTATGCCCAAGCAGTCAAAACACCAAAGGAGGCACAGCTCGCTGTAATATGTGCCTCTCAGAAAAAACCCACGCTCAATGCTTCTCCTCCCGCAGATCACTCTTCGATCGACTCCTCTGACTCGCCGCCTTGCCGCCAAATGACACCGCGTCGCCATCGCCGTCTCGCCTGTCGATCGGCGACCACGCACCCGCGATGGAGCCAGCGACGATGCCCGCCATGGCGGCACCGGCGAAGGCCGAGTTCGACCTCGACCTGCCGCGCTTGCGACGACTCTCCGGTGTAGGTGGAGCGTTGATGCTGGGAGAGGCGTTGTGATCGTCCGTCTCCAGCTCATTGTTGGGCGTGCGCGGTAGACTTGAGGATGCGCGGGAGCGACTCGGGCTGCGAGAAGCAAGGAATGCCTCCTTAGGGTGCGCGATGGTGAATTTGAGCGAATTGATGCGGCCGCCCTTGTACTTCTTCATCCACGAGAGCTCCTGCTGAATCTTCCTGCTGAATCTCAAACAGCGCCTCGTTGAATGCGTACGCATCTTTGTCGGCTGGGTTCTCCTCATCGGTGATGATAATCTTGTTGCGGGCATCGCGCTTCTTCTGGGCCCAGCGCTTGAGGAACGGAGGGCACATTTTTGTGGCGATGGAGTTGGGGAACATACGGATGACAACTCCCATGGGCAGAGAGAGGAGGCCGAGCACGAGTGCGATGGCCCACTGTTCGCCGGTTTGACGCTGAGCTTGAAACACTTCCCATGAGCCGACGAAGATGATGAGGACTTGGCCCCCGATCATGACCATGAAGATGCCAATGAAGAAGAGATTGTGACGGAGACCTTCGAAGATGTTGAAGTTGTTGTCCAGGCGACGGTTATTGAGCGCGTTGAAGATTTGCATCCACGTGAAGGTGTTGAAGACTAGGGTGCGGTGCTCCTTATCGAGGCGATCATTGATGTCGGGGTCCTCTGAGTGGTAGCCAAAGATGGATTTTCCGGCGAAGTAGAGAATCAGGGTGATGGTAAGTTGGTAGATCGCTTGGCCGATGATCATCTTCCACATGGTAACGGAGAAGAGCGGCGCGGATTTCTTGTCGGGTTTTCGGTTGAGAATCTTGCGGTTGGGTGGATCGGTCGCGAGTGCAAGCGCAGCCATGGTGTCCATGATGAGATTGATCCAGAGAAGTTGGACAGCCGTCAGGACAGACTCTTCTTTATTGCTGGACACGGAAGAGATGAACGCAAGTGCCACGGCGGTGATGTTGACAGTGATTTGAAACTGGAGGAATTTCCTCACAGCATCGTTCACGGCACGTCCCCACATAATACCCTTGACAATAGAAGCGAAATTGTCGTCCATGAGGATAATGTCGGATGCTTCTTTGGCGACCTCCGTGCCGGCAATGTTCATGGCGAAGCCGACATCTGCCGCCTTCAAAGCCGGTGCATCGTTGGTACCGTCACCAGTAACAGCGACCGTCTCGCCCATCTCCTTTAGACGCCGGACCAGAGTCCTCTTGTCGTCGGGGGATGAACGAGCCAGGACCTGCAAGTGAGGAATGATTTCCATCTGTTTAGACTTGCTCATCGTCCTGAACTCCGGACCCTCCATAGCGAGACCACCTTCAGTGTATATACCGCACTCGGTTGCGATGGCCTTTGCCGTGATGATGTTGTCGCCAGTAACCATACGCGGGAACACACCAGCCATGATGCAGTCTTTGACGGCTTCCGGTACACCCTCACGAAGAGGATCCTGGATCCCAACAATTCCGAGGAAAGTCATCTCCTTGCAGATGTCGGTGAACTCAGCCTGAGTCTTATCGTCCTCGACACGCTTGACGCCCTTGGGTGGCCAGACGCCGGACTCAAAGTCGCGGAAAATGAAGCCGATGGTGCGAAGCGATCGGCCAGCGTAGGCGTCGATGAGGTGCTCGAGGGTC
Source organism: Zymoseptoria passerinii SP63 (assembly GCA_000223825.2). Lineage (NCBI taxonomy): Eukaryota > Fungi > Ascomycota > Dothideomycetes > Mycosphaerellales > Mycosphaerellaceae > Zymoseptoria > Zymoseptoria passerinii. The sequence continues at coordinate 59,245 of AFIY01000533.1, forward strand.
TCTCTATTCTCGCCGCTGAGAGTAACAGCTTCAATACCATGGGTAGGGTCGCTAACGATGTTGCTACAGTGACGGAGCATGATCTCGCTGGCGCCCTTGACCACGAGCCGATGAGTCTTCCCATCCTTGAGCTTGATGACCATGGCCATGCACTTCCGGCCAGAGTCGAAAGGAAGCATTTGAGCGATCTCAGCGTTGCTGCGTTCAGTGCTGATACGATCCATGCCAAGGTTGTCGCGAGCGAAGTCGAGCAGTGCGGTTTCAGTCTTGGATCCAACAAACACTTGCTTACCATTCTCCTCAGCCTCGAAGGCAGTGGAGTTGATGGCGATGGCATCTTTCCAGAGGAGCTTGACAGATGGATCCAGAGTCTCAACGAATTCAGAGATGGTCGTGTCTTGCACGCTGTCGTCAATGTCCTTGTTGGGATCTGGCTTTTCCGAGTCGTCAGTGTTTCGGGTCGAGCGGCTAGCGAATCGGCTGGAGGTTCCCAAAGATCCGGCGACGACGGTCATGACATTCTGCGTGAGCGTGCCAGTCTTGTCCGAGCATACAGTCGTTGCGTTGCCCATGGTCTCGCAAGAACGCAGTACACGGACCAAATTGTTGTCCTTCAACATGCGCTTCGTCGCGTACGCCAAAGCCAAAGTGACGGCCAAGGGAAGACCCTCCGGAACAGCCACGACAATGACCGTGATGGCAGTGATGAGAATGGTCATAAAGTTCTGGCCCTTCTCGGCAGGAGAGTCGTTGTCCGTAGGCAGGCGCGCGCAGAACTTGATGAACAGAATGATGAACAAGAGCAGTGCCGCAGAGCTGCCGAGCTTCGCGATGTACTCGGCAAGGTTGTTCAGTTTTGCTTGAAGGGGAGTCATGTCATTGCTTTCTTGCAGCGCCAACATGGTTTTGCCAAAAGACGAATGAATGCCAACAGCGGTGACGAGCATTCGGCCGATGCCCTCAGTCACCTTGGCTCCAGAGATCATGAATGGGTCCATTTTCTTCAGCGATTCGCCGGCTTCCATGGCACGGTAGACTTCATCTCCAGGCGTCTTCTTGAGAACATCCGATTCTCCTGTGGCGGACGACTCATCGCACTTCACGCCATGTCCAGAGATGAAGATGCCGTCCACAGGGATAACATCACCCGGCTCGATAAGCAGAACGTCGCCGACCAGTAAGTTCTTGATGTCGATCTCTTGCGTCTTTCCTGATCGACAGACCTTGACATTTCTCGCATCCTTCTTCTTGTTCAGCTTCGCAAACTGCTTTTCCTTTTGCCAATCGTTGATCGCGCCGACCATGACAACAATCACGATAGCCGCGATGATGGCCACTCCTTCGATCCACTCGACGCTACCCAAAGCGACGGCTTGGTAGATACCCAAGATCAGGGCGATCGCCGCAGCAATGGTCAACACGATGAGAACTTTGTCGTTGTACGCGATCCACATCAGCTGGAAGATGGTCTTGGATTTCCGCTCCGGCAGTGTGTTGTTCTCGAAAATGCGCTTCCGGTCGGTGAACGTCCCTGATCCAGCGTCTTCGCCCCCTGGAGCCATCGGAGGCTCCTCAATCGCAGTCTTTTCTGATGATGGGCTGGATACCTTGGTCGCTTCTTCGAAAGCAACGGAGCCGTCCAGGCCTTGTTCATCAACACTCAGACCAGTGAATCGATCTGTCCGTAGACCCTTCTCCAGTCCAACGAGACCACCAAGCGCGTGGAATGCACCCAAACTCTTCGGGTTCAACAGCTTTGTCATATGTCCTGGCGCAAAAGCAAAAGGGTTGTTGTCTCTTGTGAAGTCCGCTTCGGTACCCGGATCAGGCTTGAGGGCCTCATCGTCTGATAATACATTATCGTGTCCTGTGCTGCCTTGTTGACTGCCGAATGCTTTTGGCATGCCATCTGCGGTCTCCTTGTTGGTGCTCACGTACGTGACGTCCGATGTTGAAAAAGAGTCCTCATCGGTGTCCAAGCTTTCTCCTCGACTTCTTCCCGTAGGAACGGAGAGGAAGCCTTGTGGTGTTGCCCATTGCGGTGACGAAACATTGTGAGGGCTCGTCGGCCGCGAGTCTCTGCTATCGAAGCTATTCTTTCCCTTGACCTCTGAATGCGCCGCAGATGTGTCGAGGTTTAATGCGGGTTGTAAACGAGTCGCGGTGTTTGGTACGGCGGTCGTGCGTGCGGGTTGCGGCTCCATCGCATCGGAGGCGGATGTGTCTATTGTGATCGTAGGCGCTCGTTGTCTGCCCGTCGGAGCGCCCAAGGGTAATGTTGTGTTGCCATCAGGCGGCTGCGCCGACTCGCCAGGGTCAGCCATGGCTCTCTAAAGGCCTCAGTTCGGACCAGTGTGGTATGGCTCGTTCGATGCAGACGGCGTGTGTAGACGGCAGTCCAGTGGCGGCTTGAAAGTGAAGCGATGGACCGGTGAATAGATGGTGGTGAAGATCTATACACCACGAGCGAGGCGCAGTGCCGATCTGCTGACGATATGCGTGGCAGGCGACCTGTGGTTCGTTCAAGGACGAGTAGCGATCTAGACCTCGACACTCAAAGGCGGTCGGAGGAAAGCGACCGTCAGGTCCTTTGAGAGGTTGGCCACTGGGCTATGCAATCAGTGGAATCTCGGAGCAGGTCCGCGCGGGCGTTTCGATCGGTGAAAGGAGGCAGTGCAAGAAGCGGAGGTGTAGTGCTGCTGCAGCAATAATAGAAGCTTAGCACGTCTCGTCTCGCGGTTGTGGTAGCGGGACAAGGATGTAGGAGTAGGCAGAAGAGCAAAGTAGTGGTAGAAGCGGAAGAGAAGAGATCGGTCGCGCTTTTAGGACGTGCGCATAATGGTTGTGATGAATCGATGGTCCGGGAGTAGGACGTTTGGCGACGGCGCCAGATGTGGTTGTAGTGTGGCTATGCTGCGGCTCGAGGCGAGGGTCTGGGTGGGTAGTTCTAACTTTCTACCTTAGTAATAACAACCTAGGAGGTAGCTCGGCAGGGGCGATCTAAGGTTCTTACGCCGGCAAGTGAATGTCCTCTTGGATCGGTAAAAAGAACGAAGATGATGTCCACGCAAAAGGATTCCTCGTCTTTGTTGCCGTCGTAACAATCGGCGGACATCTTTAGGCCTTCCCTCGTCACGATTCACCACCAAACAAACTACGCTTGCACTGCCCAAATACCAAGCCCTTGGCGTCGCATAGGACAATGATCGTCGAATGAGACCGAGCTGCGATCATTCCGCCTCTTCGAGAATGATGAGGAGGCGTTGTCGACTTCATCTTGCCACTTCCCGGTCTGTCGCAATAGTTTCTATGGCATCAAGTACGATATACGAACGATCGCACAAGCCGACAATCGGATTCATCGCATGGCGAGACCTCCGCAACGATTCTGCGATCAAGACAATCGCCATGGCCACGTCCCGATTCTTTGTCATGGACTCGGAAAAGCTCAAACAGAGAGCATTTCTAGATTGATTATGAGCTTCTTTGCCTTTGACGACTGCATTCGCAAGCTCGAAAAATTGAATCTCTCCTTTCCGACGTTGGAAGACAGTGCGAGACCATCGGACATGATATAGTCTTCCTTGACTTTTCGGATTGGCCGATTGATGAACAAGGTCCGAATCAAGACAATCTCATGCAGGGAACCAGGACAAGGACAAGGATCAGTAGAATATTAAACGATTATGAACCGCAGCGGCGCAAGGCTTGTCTCGTTCATCGGCAATGGGCATTCCCTGTGAGGCCGGATTCTGACGACATACGAGGTACCGCCGCGCACGAGGCAGAACCAAAACACAGCGCTATTTTTCCTTTGCCAGACTTCATCTTGTTCTCGGCATCCAAAGCTACGGACCGGGACTGCACATGAAGTATGCACATCCCTTGCCAGAGAGACAACATGCTCGGCGTGTTCCAGGCCTAGGCGAACCTTATGGGAATTCACCGGACTGGGTTCGACGTTGCTGTGCAACATCCTGTGTTCTCTTCGACCATGCTACCTCCTGATACAGTAGGTCACTGTTCGATTCGAGCTTTGGTTAGAAGTGCACCTCGGAGATCTCGGCATCATCGGTTGCATTCCAAGACATTGAAATACGCACCTACTCGAAAGCACGGAGGTACCAATGTTCTCCTTCTGCGCATCCCGTCACCCCGACACTGTACGTCCGACGAGAAAGGTAATGCGCAGAGGACAAAGATCATGAGTTGGACCCCATGTCCTGGAACCCACACCAGGATCACAAGAAATTCGGAGGCTAATCCAAGGACCAAGACCTCTGGTGAACAAGCCCTATTTCGAGCAAGTCGGAATGAAGATGTCTCGGTGCGGAATGGCGGACAGGGAACATCAAACTCTCTTCACGGCATCGTCGCCATTATCCCGTATGGCTTGAAGAAAGTTGAGCGAGCAATGCTTGTCAAACACCACCGACCGAGCGTGCCCCGTGCAAGATCTCGCACTTGGCATTTCATGAACGAAGGGACAGTCGTCATCGGCTCTCAGACATACCCGTTGATCGAGTGCGCGATAAAGCCCGGAGCCAGTATGATCCCCATTCTGGCCGAGAGGATCAACATTCTTCCGCGACTTCACCCCTTCAACTCAATCCACGCATGAGACCGCGCTGAAGCAGCCTTGGCTACTTCGAGCCCGACCAAGGTTCAGCAGGCTCAGGCTTGGTCCATGTTCGGCGGCAAGAGGGTTGACATCTGCGTGGTCCTGGTCGAACTGCAGGGCACAATTCGAACTTCGGCGGCATGGGTTGTGCAGAGTGAGCAGGGGAACGGAGATATTCGTCATGCGATCTTCAAGCATCCTTGTCTGTGGTAGGCTTGACGAGGCTTGCACGAGCTTGTTTCATGCTCAAAGATGATATTTACAACACCAGTCCGCGCGAAGGATGAAGCCTACCGCCTCGTACATTCCGTCCAAATCGTCGACCCGTTGACGTGTGACTCGCAGTCGTCATCAGCTCCCGGGCATCAGGGGAACAAGTGGACATTGATCCAAGCGAAGGAAACACTATTCTTCTGGGCTCAACTCTGCGATCCTCTCCAGGTTGCGCGGCGTGGATCGATCACTAGTGCCTCGGAGTTTGCACTCTGCGCAAGAGACCGGATGTGTGGTTGTCCATGGATGTATCTGTCTGCGAGGGAGGAAAACTAGCGACGATACTTCCGTTCCACCACGGGTTATACGGTCTAAGTTAAGCATCGGGGATGAGCGGAGCCATGGAGGTAGACATCCATTCGACTGATGAGATCTGATATCTTGCTCGCCATCGTAGCCAAATTTCTGACGTTACGAGAGCCGCAGTACGCCGTTGTTCAACTCAAGCCGTGGTCGTTCACGGGAAGGATCTCCATCCTACCTCGGCCTTGAAAGACTCGGACCTCCTGAAGTCCAAACAGAAATTTCAAGCGTGCAACGAGGGAAAAGGTGCCGAACCTGGTCTTCTTTCGAAAGTTGATGTAGTCCGACGGAGTTGGATTCGATGGAAGAAGAGGGTTGGGAGCCGGCCAGTCCAGGTCCTGCGGTTCCACTACGACCCAGTCCTGTCAGTCACCATCGTTGAGGACGTTGTCCAGCATGATTAGATCGATCGTTTGTGCGGGAAGGAGGTAGGCTGGGAGGATACTGTGTGTCTTGGTTGCTGCCTGATCAGAGCTGCAGGGTTCGGGTAATGTTGTTGAAGGACCAAACCTTACGGTCAACTCCCACAAGCCACTTGCTTGTTGCGGCACAACGTAGTATATCGGTTCGTAGTATATCGGTTCTAGACGACTGGATCTGCCGAGTTCGCCGCCTGAAGAATACATCCGATCAGCGTGGACACCAAAGGCCCGAGAGCGACATAAGCAGCAAGGCAAACGTCTGATGTGGATTCTACTATACCGAGTCGTGGCATATTGCGGGTTACATCATCACTCCAACCCGAAAACCCTCTCGATCAAGAACCGACCAAACCTGTCCTTACCCGGACTCTCCAAACACCTCCCGATGCGATTGCCCGCATTCAAACTCAACCAATTGCCGATATCATCCGGCCTCTCTCCCTCAGCATCGCCAACATCTCTCTTCCTCCTCGCTCTGCGATCGACCACGCACATTCCTCTTGTCCACTGGCCTGCGGTCTCCACTCTCAGGTCTTCGTTTCGGAGGATGTTCCAGTCTTCCGGTCGGTTGTTGGAGGTAGAAGTTGCGGACGCCATGCAGTACCATATGCATAATGGATCGTGAAGTTGCAGGGCGACATCGTCGCCGGAGACGTCTGTTTGCAGGGTTTCGACTTTGTCAAAGGTCGAGTTCATGAAGATGGAGACCCATTCGCCGAGAGGAGACTTCGACTCCAATATTGGTGTGAGGGAGCGGAATTCGCCGCGGGTGAGGAGGTGGTATTTTGTGATGTCGAGAGGGAAGAGAATCACTTTCAGTTGGCGCGAAAGAGAGGCCGGATATGGTCCAAGGAAGGGTGGAGGGGAGGTGTCGGTGGATTTACCGGGAGGCGGCGGAGGGATCGGTGGCATTGTGCTTCTTGGGGTTGGAGACGTCAGGGCATAGACGCGTGCTGCGGCGATGGTGTCGGCGAAGGTGTTGAACTCAGCGACGGGAGTCATCTGGGAGAGGTGCGTTAGTGCGATACGAAGAGGCGATTGAGATCTACTCAATAGCTCGGAACATGTCAGGAATAGATCAATCGACTTACGTTACCCTTCTCGTCGACATTGCCGCCCATGACCACCACTTCTTTGACTCGCAGGAATGTCTCTGGATCAGTCGATGCAGCAATCGCAAGGTTGGTGAGAGGTCCGACTGCCACGATCGTGATGCTGTCGGGTTCATTCTCGCGGAGAAGCCGAAGGATCTCCTCATGACCCGGGAGTTTGGATGCTTGGAACAGGGCGTGAGAACTCTGTAGCTCTGCAGCCACTTCTTGATCGGTCGGATCTTTCGATTTCTGAGATTGGACGAAGAGTTGCTTCCAGGTCTCGTCTGGCGTCAGGTGAGGATGCTGGAAGTTGTCAGTATGGTGACGAGAGTGGATGAAGACTTACACATACAGTCTCGTGGATTCCAGCCAGCCCATCACGTCCATGGAAGAAGTCTGCCATTAAGATCTGATCGGCCAAGGGCTTCTCCGGACCAACAGCAACGAGTGGTATGCTCTTCCGCAGGGTGTCAAAGCCCAATGGCTTGCCTTGGGACTTCCTGAACTCAATCTCCTTCTCAATCTGGTGGAAGAGGGAGACGACATTGCGGAGACAATTTTGGAGATCGATGTTGCCGTAGGTTACGGAGATGAGCAAGACTTCCAATTCTTCGGGCAAGGCAGAGAAAGCCAGGAGCATCGCCAGAATGTCATCGACACCCTGGGTGAATCGTCAGCAGTTTCAATTGATGTTCTTCGATCATGCTCACCGGATCGGTATCAATGATGATCTTTCGTGGTGCCATGATTGCTTGTGCTTGATGTTGGGTTGGTCAACGAGCTTGTTTGTGGTCGAAGGGAAGGCTCGGTCTATCAAGATATCGTAGCCAAGGTCGGCTGGCGTAATGAGATTGGCTCACCAAGGCTTCTGCCTGCTCTCGATTGTAAAGAAGGATGGAGCCGACAAGAATGTGGTCCACATTCCCAGGCGAGATCCTAGCGCTTCATGCAAAGACATTTGTCTACAAAGACCAGCACTTTCCCCGCCGAAGCTTGGCCTCCTCAGAATTTCGTATCAAAACTTCCAACGCGCTGCTCTTCCTTCTTCCTCTTTTCTTCTCTCACAATGTCTTTACAGGCTACCATTAGAGTCTCGGTGCGAACGTTCAGTGTTTGCACAGGCCCATGAGGTCTCCCAGCGTGCTCCGGCAGTCTAAGATTGAAGTCCGCGCTCGCTATAAAACTTCGTCTTCACAAAATTTTACCGTTTTGGATGGGACGCAGACAGGCAAAGTGAGTGCGACATTTCGAATGTGGGAAGAAGGAATTATGCTCGATCAGACCGGCCCCGTTCGAAGGGATCTGGTCTGAGCGGTCGGGTATTGGTAGCGACCTGCCGGACAGGTGCGGATGAGGTCCTCGTGGTGTGTACAGCGGACGGAGACAATCTAGCTGATATCGCTACGGCGGCATCGCCTCCAGCCTCTGCCAGATTGGACGGGTACAAGGACCACGTCGCGAATACTTCATGTCTTGCCGCGGCCCCAGTTTGAGCAGGTCATCCGCCCTGCTGTCGCTGCTTCATCTTGAGTCTGGGCATGGTCAGAGGGCAAGCACCACGGAATTGGCGGTCGAGCACGTACCGTAGTAGACTGGCCTTCGGACAGCTCACAGTCGATGCATCGTCTCCCTCTTTCTTGTAGAACAAGTTACAGCACTGGTACAGTGCGTCGATCTGGTAGCCATCCGCCATCAGCTTGCATTCGTGGATTGGACGCGACGATCGAGGTGCAGCGTACCTGCTTCTTACACTTTGCCTCATCGTAGTTGTTCTTCTGTATGCAGTCTACAAGCCGCTTCGGTCAGCGTGCACTTTCGTCGTTGCCTCTCCACAATCTCACCTTGAATGGCACATGCGAAAGGATGGCATGGCGGATCCGTAGTCAGTCCCTCCTTGGGATCTTTCGCCTTCGACTTTCATCAGTAGTTGCAGCAGGACACCAGAGACATCGTTGTCACCGTACCATGCTCAAATGATATTCAGATGTCAATTTTACTTGGATAGTACAAATCAGAAAGGACAAAACATTGGCCTCACTCTGACCCCACCTGTGCCGATTCCGCTTCTACCTCACATATCCACTCGCGTCCAGACCATCGACACCTTTACACATCAATTCACTCACCTGTGCAGTTTCTCAAGGTCCGTCGCTCGTCAATTGCACCTTCCAGATCCTCCTCACGACACCAGCGCGAAGAGTTCGCGGCTGCCTTGCACGTGCGACCTCAAAAACTGACCGCGTTGCCACAGACACTTCAACTTCACCAGCGCCTCACTTCACTCGAATTCACCCGTCTCGCGCACGCGCATTAGTCATCGTCAAACGGCAAACTAGGATCGAAACCACGACAAACCTTCCGCGTCAACCTTCTTCCTCACCACAACAGAACCAAACCCACTCGATCCACGATCGACCCTCCACCACCACCCAAACCACACCCCACCAACAAACCACCATGTCTGAGAACAACGGATCCCCCGCCGGCGAAAAGCCCGAAGACCAGCAGCCCGTCAGCGAGCACCTCAACATCAAAGTCACCGACAGCAGCAACGAGGTGTTCTTCAAGATCAAGCGCTCCACCCAGCTGAAGAAGCTGATGGACGCCTTCTGCGAGCGACAGGGCAAGAGCCCACAGAGCGTGCGGTTCCTGTTCGACGGACAGCGCGTCAACTCTTCGGATACCCCGGACACTGTGAGTGTTATCCCCCCGAGTGAAAAGAGATGCGCGAGAAATGGACGAGGCGCAAAAGATGTGTGCGCGGGTGTGTGTGTTTTTGGGGACAATGTTGGCTAATGTGTTCGTGTGTCCACTTACAGCTTGAGATGGCCGACGGCGACTGCCTCGAGGTGCACCAGGAGCAGATTGGCGGATCTTGTTGATCGCCTGTCTCTGCGCGGAGAATTCCCCCACGGCCGATTTGGGGTCAACGGAACATTTTGAAGTGTAGCGAGGAGACGAGATTATCAACGAGGCGCAAGCTAAGGACAGCATTTTGTCTGCGCGAGGTTGTGGATATCACAGCATGCATTGAGTGCCTCCTTCACGGCGAACGAAGCGTGCCTGCGGACAGCGCAACGACCGAATCCAGGCGCTCAGGCGTCGCGGTTAGATCATGGGCTTTCATCCTGCGAGATCTGGTCTGGTCGGTGGTTTGCGATTTTGCATTTGCATTTGCTGGTTTTTGCGGTCACAAACGCAGCGCAGTCAGGCGTCACATCGGAATGAGAAATGAGAAAATGTCTGCACAAAATCATCCCATCTCACTCGGATCCTTTCACCCCGATGCGCACAACTCCCGCGCGACCTTTTTGCGAGGATTAAATCGCGAAGTGATGATGCTAAGTACTGTAATATCCTCCTGTCTACGTGCTCTACATTTTGCACAACATCGATCCGCCTCACCAGAGCGCCAATCCACCCATCACTTACTTGCCCCCACGAGCAATCTCAACAACCCTCTTCGCCGCATCCTCAAACTTATCAAAACTCTCCAACCCCAACCCACTCTCCGCAATCTTCTTCTGCCCCACCTCCTCATTCGTCCCGCGAATCCTCACAATGACCGGCACACCCTTCATATCCACCTCTTTAAACGCCAACAGAATCCCATCCGCAATCATCCCGCCATCCGTCAGTCCGCCGAAGATATTCACGAAAATCACTCGGACGCGGTCGTCTTGCAGGATCAATTCGAACGACTTCTTCACCGTCGCCGAGGTGGCTTTGCCGCCCGTGTCGAGGAAGTTGGTCGCCGCGCCGCCGTGCAGGACGAGAGCGTCGACGGTGTTCATCGCTAGTCCCGCGCCGTTGACGAGGGTTCCGATGTTGGCGGACGGATCGTCGAGGCGGACGTAGACGATTCCGTCCTTTTCCGCTTCGACTTCTTGTTGGTCTTCTTGGTCTTTTTGTCGGAGGGCGTGGATGTCCTCTTGCCGTTTGTTGCTGCGATACGCCGAGTCGTCGAACATGAGTGTCGTGCTGGGTTGGTGGAGGCGGAGGTTTCCCTCTGCGTCGAGGGAGGCGCAGGTGGTGAGGATGATGGCTTCTTTATCCTTGTACATTTTTGCGAGGGAGGTGAGGAGGGCGTGGGCTTGTCGACGGGTGGATTCGGGAGCGGAGGAGAGCTGAGAGTACTCCAGGGCGGATTTGAGGTCGGAATCGGATGGGCCGGTGGACCAGTTGTAGGGGAAGAATTTTACGCGGGAGTCAATGGAGGAGGGGTCTGCGGTGGGAGCAACGGCGATGCAGGGGCTGCGATTGGTGCGGTCGATGGTAATGCCAAGGTAGTAGCCGTCTAAGGGCGCTTTGTCGGTGGTGAGAGAGACGCCGGAGATTTGTGAGAGGTAAGGTTCGAGCGGAGTGGGTATGGACTCAGCGGGAATGAAGAGGGAGCGCGTGGATTGTGGGGAGGAGGCGGTGGTAGAGGGTGTGGGACGGCGAGAAGCGCGAAGAGAGGCAGGGCTGCAGCGGAGGGTGTGGTAACCGCGCTTCTGCTGCTGGGCGGAGTTGGCTTGGATCTTGCTGACGTCGCGGCCGGACTGTGCGAGGAGAGTCTTCAGCACACCGCCAAAGTTCTCCGGATGGTCAACCATGGTGGCACCGGCTTCCGCCAGAATGCTGTACTTCTGGTGGGAGTCGTGTTCACCGCGAGCAGCCCATGCTCCTGCGTGTCCCATGATCTTGCCAGGCTTCGCGTACTTGCCTCCCACGAGAGCCGTGATGGGCTTCGGGTTCTTGGTTCGCTTGAGGTAGTCTTTGATCCAATCTGCTGCGTCCTCTTCCGCTCTGCCGCCGACTTCTCCGATCAAGCAGATGCCTTCTGTTTCTGGATCCTGCTCAAACACTTTCAGAGCGTCTACGAGGTTGGTCCCTGCTACAATGTCTCCTCCCATGCCAATAACCAAGCTCTGTCCAAGGCCGGAACGGGTGATCGATGCTACTGCCTCGTAGGAGAGAGTGCCTGATTTCGCGGCAATTCCGATGTGGCCTGGAGCGAAAGTAGGGAGAGGCTGGAAACCAATACGGCAAAAGCCAATGGGTGCGATGATTCCTGGTGCATTGGCGCCTACGAGTCGGGATTTGGATTGAGTCTTGAGGATATTGGAGACCTGGAACGTGTTAGCCAGCAGTCGCCATGATCGGGACTTGGGAAACCCACTCTCAGAATATCATGCAGAGGAATGTGCTCAGCCACGGCAACGATCAAGGGAATCTCCGCTTCGATCGCATCCTCAATCGCCTGAGCACACTGCGGTGCCGCGACGAATACCGCCGTAGCATCTGGCTTGAGCTGCTCCTTGGCCTTTTTCAGATCAGGAAGCAGAGGCAAGCCCAGATGTTCACCCTCCTTGCCAGGAGTGACACCTCCGACAATGTTCGTACCATATGCCAAGCTGTCTTTTGCGTTGCCTGTCGCTACACGTCCGGTGAAACCTTGGTAGATGACACGGGTGTGTTTGCCGATTCGGAGGTTTTGTACGGTGTCTTCGTAGCCGGCTCGAAGAGGTGTGGAGGAGAATGCTCGGTGTGAGCTTCGAGGGAGAATTGAGGTTGTTGTGGTGTGGAAGAGGAGGGAGGAAGCTTGAGAGCTCCGCATAGAGGCCATGGCGTGTTGCTTGAGCTCCTGTCGCACAAGGAGGTCGAGGAGGGTTTGTGGTCAGAGAAGAGGAAGACTTGTGAGAATGAGAGGAGACTATTGACTTGCAGCACACGACCATGCCATCACCGCGAGAGCCGCGTTGCTTTTGATACTCGATCTGCTATGGACGTGTAGTTTACCGAAGGCCGCTTAAGCCCGGCGTACACCCGGGTATAAGTTTTTGAGTTGGTGACCCCGATGTCGCTCTTGTGGGGAGATCTCGAGCTCACCCCACAGTTCGGCAAGCTGCCGCTAAAAGATCGCGGAGAAAATCATCTTTCAGGACAACTTCGACAAAGAGGTATCGATCAACCGTCGGGCAATGACATCAGACACAGAAATGCCTTCAGACTCCGCACGAAGTCTGACCGCATCATTGGAGAAGCTCAAAATCGCACCAACGAAAAAATCCGCACCGGCAGATTCATGGGAGGATGAAGCAGACGACAGCTCCGACGCTGAACGGGAAGAAGTCACAACACCGCCGCCGCGACCAGACTCTGTCAGCGTGCCTGGTCCGCCGCCTCCGACGCCTTCCTCGCCTCGTCGACAGCCCACGAATGACATCCAGTACCAATCTCTCCCTACCTTCAACTTCGTTGATGGCACATTCGACACGGCGCCTGTCAGCAGCGATGCCCCTGGGTCAAGGTCGACTGGCGAGGAGAGACGACCGGATAAAACGACTTCCGTGGCGGCGAGATTGATCGCTGCTGGCATTGGACAGAAGGCTCCGAGGAGAACGGAAGAGCAGAGGCAGTATGACCAGGCAATGAAGGTGCAGGAGAAGAAGAGGAGGGACAAGATCAAAGAGGAGGAAGACAGGAAGAAGCGGGAGGCAGAACAGGCGAAGAAGGACATTTGGGGAGATTAAGAGCATGATATCGCTTGAGAACCAACTCGGATGCCAAGCACTGTAAATGTGGATCACATGCCCGAAGAAAGGTTATGCTTCATGGAAGTTCCTCCAGTATACGACATCTGAAACTACCTAAATCTTGGACTTCTGGCTCTTCTCCAACAGCGCGGTCTTCCTCTGGAAGTTCTTGCCAAGCTGCCTTACCATTAGGTCGAGCATCACATCCTCCGAACCACCTCTGCAATGCTGTTAGCAGACCACTCTCCACCAGAATATGTTATGGCGGAACTTACGGAACTCGGTTGCCGTTCACCTCTCGCCACATCCGCTCGGCAATCTCGCCCTGCCCGGTCCGAGTGTATCCATTGCCTCCGAAAAGCAATACAGCACAATCAGCGCATTCCTTCATGACCATACCAGCATGAGCCTTGACTCCGGCGGTCAAACCTCCAAGTTCAACATCGGCATCCTCCTTCTTCATGATTGTGAGCTGGTACACGAATTGCTCCACCCATGCGCTCAGACTTTCGACCAAAGCGCCTGCCTTGGCGAGCCGATGTCTGACCACGGGCTGCTCGAACAGCGTCTTTCCGAACGCCTCTCGCTTGAGGACGTACTCGAATGCGGCGGAGAGCACAACACGAGACTGTCTCGTCACGCCGATGGCGATGGACATTCTCTCGTGGTTGAAGTCTGCAGCATTATCAGCAATCAATCTAGTCCACCGGTTCATCAACACCTCAACTCACTCGTCATGATATATCTCATGCCCTGGCCTTCCTGACCGATAAGGTTCTCAACCGGCACTTCGACATCATCTAACTCAATGAACGTCGTCCCCGCCGAAACCTGCCCACTGACCTTCAATCTTCTCATATCGACCCCCTTCTGCCCCTTCAACGGAACCACTATCATCGACAAGCCACCTGGTCCCGGTCCTCCCGTCCTCACCGCCATGGCCGCAGTATCCGACCAGATTCCATTGGTAATCCACTTCTTAGTCCCGTTGATGATATAATGCTTCCCATCCTTGCTCTTCGTCGCGGTGGTACGGATATTCGCCACATCCGACCCCGCATCCGGCTCCGTGATAGCAATACAAGTCCTCTTCCTCCCCGTCAACAAATCCGGCAGAAATCGCTGCTTGAGCTGTTCGTCGCCAAACTTGATAATCGGCGGCACCCCAAACGCCATGCCCGTCGTCAAACTCCCTCCCGGTCCCGTCAGTCCCGAGCGAATCATCTCATCTCCATACAAGTAATTATGCCACGCGGTAAAGTCCTCCACTTTCACACCCATCACCTCGTAGATGCCCGCGGCGTGGAGTTCCTTCACCGGTAAGGGAGCCGGCAGGGCGGGGATGAGCATGTTGGCTGAGGCGAAGGTGTCGAAGACGTGGGCCGGTACCGTCTCTTCTTTGTCCCATTCCCAGGCGTGTTGGGTGAGGTTCTCGGAGATGAAGGCGCGGAGACGTTGTTGGTATTGTGACAGTTCGGGGGTGAGCCAGTAGGAGGGAAGACCTTGAGCCCAGGGGGGTTCGGCGAAGGGGACGGAGGGAGGGATGGCGACGCGGGCGGTGTTGGTGGGGATGGGTGGGGCGGAGGGCATTGTGGCGGTTTGCGGTTGGCGGGAGGGTGGAGAGAGTTTTGAAGGAGTTGGTGTTTCGAGGGTGAGGAACTGATGGGACAGGGACGAGCGTCGTCGGTGGTGAGGACGAAGTGGACGTTAGAGATGTGGATAGGTTATATTCGACATTGCCATGTTGACTCGCATCTCGCAACTCACCGCGGGACTGGGAGGTGCGGTCTGCTTGCCGAGGTGGGTCTTCCCCAAACTTCCCCAGATTTTGGGAGCGATAAGGTAGTCTTAGCCTTCAGACTCTCAGCTTCCGAAGCCCGAACATCGACAAACCCCGGATTCTTCGATCGATATTTCGACAACAACACCTTTTATCGAAATTCTATCTATAACAGATTTTAGCGCCGAGTACGACGAATATTATGCCGAGAAAATCGAAAAAATCGAACGAGTTTTAATAGAGGAGTCGGGAATCGTAGTTTTACTACTTTCTTCTAATAAACTATAAAAAACCAAAAAAAAAGCCTAAGGCTTTTTCCGTAGAAGGGCTATCGATATAAAAAGTACTTTGTATTAAAGCTACGACCTATAGCTACAATCTATTAAGAACAGATTTTTCAATTTCGACCTCGTTGTCGAGATATCGTCGTCGGAAGTATTTTCTGCTTTTTGTTTCTAATATAATATACTAGGAGTATTTCTAAGAACGCCCGCTTAAACTGGCGTAGATCTAAGTGCACTAACGCGACAAGGGTCTTTTGCTTATTGCCGTCTATCTCCGGCAATTCTCGCCGAAAGGGACGGCTATAGCGCAATGTTGCCCGGCTTCTTTCACATGAATCACATCGTCGTCCATTGCGACGCGGTGGATTCCGACTGGCACACCCGCTCGGGAGCTTCGAACAGTGTCAGTGGACCAAGGCTCGTTCGTAGTCCTGTGACTGGGCTGTGCTGTCTTGAAGCGAAGAACCTCTAAACCAACTTCATGGTGCTTCAACTTCCCCCTTGCACACGTTACAAGCGCCCGACCATGGGACTACTTCGTACAGCACCGTGGCACATCGGAGGAAATTACCGCTAGTGGGTACTTGCAGGCTCAGGGGGGCATCTCTGGGCCCGGATCGGCCTATCTCGTTGTAATCAGGTCATTAACCGGTGTGAATGTTCATCCCTCCGATGTGCCAAGGTGCTGTACGGAGTATGGCCTGGATTCGGCGCAAGTTCTTGGACGAAGTTCAAAGCTGACTGCATCTTCTCTCGGACACCAACGAAGTAAGTATAACCATGGCGAGAAGTTTCTGGCCATGCCAACAGCTTCTTGTACGAATCGTGCGAGCAGCCGCTACACTTGTTCCTTGTCATTCGCACAGTCATCAGTTTGTCCTGAGGAGGTCGACACATCAAGGTCTTGCAGGACATCTAAAGCGACGGTCTGTGAATCGGATCGAGAAGCATCCTGACTCCTGAGAATCCTTGATCCTTGATCCGGACCCGGACGACTGCATGGCTGACAAGGTCAAGGATTTTCGGGTCACTCCGATTCAACATCATGCCATGATACCCGGGCAACGTCTGCGCCCGAAATTACGATTACTGTGCTGCTCAGCTCATGAAAGTATCAAAAGGCTTTGCCAAGTCGTACGTCTCAACCCGCGTTTGATCCGATGCCGCCGTGGCGAGGAAATGAGCCTTCAGGGCCTGTAAACGCTCGCGCGCACGGTGATAATGCCAGTCAGTAGTCTAGTCGTTGCAGGCAGAAGTTCAAGTCACAACCACATTTGGGTGACTGGCGGTGAACATCCGCAGCTCGACTCCTGTTGTGAGATTACGGAGGTTTGTCGCAGCTTACGGAACTCGCAGCACATATAAACCAGCAGATGCCACTCCTTTGCTTTCACTCCTCTCCTCACCACTCCAACCTCTTACATCCTCAAGATTGCCACCCAAGTACCACATCAACATGAAGATCAATTTCGTTCTCTCAGCTCTGTTCGTCTCCACGGCCTTTGCTGGGTTCCACGCCGAGCAAGTCCCAGACCTGACCCCCGGCAACTCCTCTCCCCGCAGCAAGATGCTGGTTCGTCCGCGCGCCGACGTGCTCTGGGGAAAGACAGTAAGCTATGAACCTTCGCCGTTGCTCAATCATCGAACAATTGACTGACTACTCATCAAAGTGCACCGACCACACCGAATGCGCCGGCGTCTGCACCGAACTCTCCGGCTGCGCCACCGGCCAGGAAGACTACTGCAACCCGGCCGAGAACAAGTGCCGCTGCGCTGTATGTCCCGACAGCCCTAACTGATCTGTCGAAAATGATCTGACCAATCTCTTGCAGGTCCAAAGCCCAGGCGCGGTTTGCCAATGCCTTCTCGGTGACCAGTACGGACCGCTTCAGGATTCGTGCAAGAGGGTATGTCGCATGCGTGATTGTGTGGAGGAATATTCCAGTGCTGACCATTGTATCAGGGCGCTCCTTATGGCGGGCAATCTTGGTGCGTCTATAGGTGCGGCCCGGGCGATGTTGAGGCGGAAGGAAACGCGAGCTGCAATGCACAAGAGGACCCATGCCTCCTACCGTAAGAGAATGCAGCTGGATCGTTGATCTGTCCGCGGAACGAGCGATGATTTCAGGACTTCAGGGTCTTATCTTTCTGTCTCCTGTGGTGAAGATCAGGGACTACTCTCCATTTCAATCAATCATCGGCACCAGCTCTTTCCGCTATCATCTTATCTTTGTCATCATCTGTGGCAACATGGATGAGATGGTGTCGACAGGATGACAAACGGTCAGTGAAGCCGCTTGCCACTGCGGCAAGAGGTAGCCATGGGAATTGTGACAGTAGATTGAGGAGGCGGCTCGCTGTTCCATATTGTCATGCTCGTTGTCATCGTACAATATCCCTTGGGCCATGTGCGTGGCACGTTGGGCAATGTCGGCTTGTCCATCCCTCGGGATGATCTGATGATCCGCAGGCCTTCTCACATGCACTGCGGTGCTGAGCGACTCGCGACCTCTTTTGCAAACTCGGCCCGGGGATACTGGAGACTTGTACTTACAAGGACCAGGACAAAACGGGCGACATATGACAGCACTATACCAGAACAGTATAGCCATTATATCCCTTCCTTTCACTCCCGCCTTGGTAGCTTGGTAAGAGTTCGGCACTGATGGGACACGTCTGCCAAAGAATCCTCGGCTTTTTGCCGCAATCGCCGCTCTAGCTGCAAAGGGATCATCACCCTTAGGGACCGCTCATCCTCACGTGTCTTGCAGGAACAAGGAGGTCATAGCTGGCTAGATCCGCGGCCTTGGGCCATACCTCGATAGCTCCGCTCAAACTGCAACACACAACTCGGACTCTGCTAGCTTGGACTGTATAGCAGCAGTCGGAGAGCCAACGGATTGACAGCTCTCCGATTGACTTATAGACACACGTACATCCTCGAAATACATGATCGTTCTCTAGCGCAGACTACATACTCCAAGCTGTCGGCGTCCGAATTGTGCGGTGCATTTTGAGTGGAGCGAGGGAGGTACGTCAAGGGTGTAAACCCTATGTACCAAGAGTGGCCAGTTCGATGGGCGGTGTGCCGAAATCTCGCTGGCGCCCGTCCTTCAAATATTCGTCCTCGGCGATGTCCACCACAAAGGTGGCCAGCTTGATTTTAGGCTTGTGCCAGAGATTCGGCCTTCAAGACCGAAACGTCCCAATCCTCTGCTTCCAGAGCCACAACTTCCGGCAACTCCCTCACATCAACGACTCTCCTTTCCTCCACATCTACAATCCTCAATGCGCCCAGATCCAGGACCCCAACTTTCAGCGCCCGAAACTTCAATGTCGTATCGAAGCATGCGCCGGCAGGCAGCGGTCCTATCCTCACATCAGCATTCAGATCGAGCACGTCTTGACTCTTAGTACGTTCGAGAATTGGTGCGTTGAAGATGTTGGCGACCAAGTCTGCTGTGTCAGGGTGTGTGGTCTGGGCGAGGGCGGTATTGCGGGGAGGTTTCCGAGGTTGAAGCATGACGAGAGCGAAGCGGCGGTTTCGAAGAGAGCGATTGTTGCATTGGACTAGGAGGATGAAGTCTTGGTTGACAACTGTTGTTGCGGGCCCAGTAAACGTGAATATTACGCCTGGTTCGGAAGCCGTGGTAGAGGCTGTGTCTCGGGTCGGCGGTCGATGGATGGATTGGACTGAGTTACTTTTATGGTGAGAGGAGGCATTCATGGGCCGAGACCAGTTGTAGGTCTTCTTGGATGCGGTGTTGGCATCTGTAGAGTCGAGCTGGGTGGCTAGTGGAATAGACAGGTTGACGATCGAGCCTTGATCTAGCTTCACAACAGCCTCAATCTTTGCAGTCAGTGGTCTCGAGGCGACAGCGTGTTTCGACGAGCTCGGTGTGATGTTGTACAGAAATATCGTTTCATCCCCGCTCTGTGTCTGAAGCGGCAGGGAGATATCTGTAAGAGGTTTGATCAGGCCGTCTTCCAGTCTGAGATCCACGCCTTTGATCTCAACAGTCCCAGCGATGACTGGCGATGTCTCCAGATGCAGACTTGCTATTACAGAATCCGGGAGAGTCGAATACCGGATCCGCGTGAACAAGGCCGGTACGGCTGGGTATGCTCGTTTCGAGGCTCCTCTAATCGGCTTAATAGCATCATCAAGATTGACCGTTTTGGGCGGCGTTACTTTTGTGACTCGCGTCTCTGAGAGGTAGACGTTTGAGTCCTTCAAGGCAGGGTCGTGGTTCAAAGGCTCAAGGACATTGGCTGGCAATGGCTCGAAGCTCTTAAGGTATTCTTTCTTATCCTTGCGAGAGGTACGAGAGACATTCGCAGCCAGTTTCATGGTTGCGGTGAAGTAGACTGCTGGTCGCTGAAGCCTTGCCCTAGGACGATGTAACGGCAATATTGGCTCGAACACCACGTACGTGTAATCGCCCACTGGGACAATATCCAAGAAGCTCGCACCTGAGTAGGATTGAGATGCCAAGTCATGCTTCCCCGAGGCCGATGCAGCATTGCCATTACCTTGAGGCACTGCGTCTGTGGCGTGTGCTGTGACTACCAGCTCAACGCTGGGTAGAATCTCTCGTAGACCGCCCTCGGATTCTGATGTCTTCAGCGTGATCAAGACCTTTGCTTGCTCGTCTATCCTAGGTCTCAGTAAGCTGATGTATACCAATGAGCTTGAGCTGCTCACCAAAAAACAGATTCTTCCTCCCAGGAACACGTGCTATCTCTTCCGGATTGCCCTTATTGAGCAGTCCCACCACATCGAAGTCTGATGCACGAGGCAATGTGACTTCCAAGAACGCTGGTAACAGCGCCTCGAAACGCGTCCTGGCATCCGTCGGGTCTGTCATTGCTTCAAATTGCCGATTCGGTGAATGATCACATTCTGTTACTGTTGATCATGAAGTGAGGTCTTGACAAGCTCACCGACTCCGGATTCACTTCACGTTTATAGTGGGGCTTCAGCTGTTTTGAAACCCCACCAGTTTGTGTCATCGCAGGAAAGCACTCATCTCTCTCCTACAAACAAACTTGATATTCGCTCGACTCATTCTCTCACACCGCAGACTCTCTTCGCTGACCGAATCGACACCGCCGCGCCTTTCCATCACCGATCACAGTTCCACCGCCGCGATCATGGGCGCGAAAGTCCCGCGCAACTTTCGCTTGCTGGAGGAGTTGGAGAAGGGCGAGAAAGGATTGGGCGCTGGTACGGACACATTCGCCGTCCCACGAGCGATCCAATATCACTGACACCGTGCCAGAGGCCTGCTCGTACGGTCTGGACGAAGGCGATGACCTGCTCATGACGAACTGGAACGGCACCATCCTCGGACCACCTCACGTGCGTTACAATGGAAAGAGGCTACGCGAACACAATGGGGAACAGTGAGCTAAGACGACACATACAGAGCGTACACGAGAACCGCATATACTCTCTCAGAATCGTGTGCGGACCACAATACCCCGACTCGCCGCCAGAAGTGACCTTCATCAGCAAAGTCAATCTGCCTTGTGTCGACCAGCGCCAGGGAAAGGTAGGTTACGCTGACAAGACCCAAGCACGCTGGTACAAGGTACTGACATTCGCCTGCAGGTCGACATATCCAAGCTTCCGAGCATCAGCGTCTGGAAGCGCGACTTCACCATGGAGACGATCCTGATCGAGATTCGACGATACATGGCTGCGCCAGCGAACAAGAAGCTACCTCAGCCTCCAGAGGGCACGAACTTCTGATCGCCGAAGTGAACAACAAGGTGAGAGGTGTCGTGGTAGTACCGAACAGGTCACCCAGCCGGCTGCCGTTCAATGCGGCGACGGCGTACGAATAAGCATAGCCTAGGCGTTATGAGGAAGCACAATAGGCTGTGAGCTCCATTACGAAGCAATGAAGCCATGAATGCATCCGCAGCAGTAACACATATCCATTCAGTGCGACATTCAAGCGCTGTATCCGGCGCATTGCCGATCTGGTCTCTATCTCTTTGATTCCAATTAGATGTCTTGCGCATGCCTCCAAATCAAGGAGATCCATATAACCGCGCCATCTTCGCCGCATGCTTCGGCTCAATGAACAGCGCTTCCGCCTCGACAACATGTGCCCCATCACCCTCCCCATCCTCCCCAATCACCTCTATCCAACCTTTTACCCACGCCTTTCTACCCTCCACCTTTGTCGTCTCCGCCTTCAATGCGATATAACTACTCCCCGGACAGGGCCTCTTATAGTCGATCTTCAAACTGGCCGTGACACCAATCTTATTCGGCAGCGCCGGAAAACACGCCATCGCCAGCCCTTCATCCAACAACGTCGCCAACAATCCTCCATGTACAATTCCCGGGTGTCCACACAGCGCAGGTCCCAAGTAGAAAATCTGCGTCGAAACCGGCAGTTCCGCCTCTTTGCTCGTGAAAATGAGCGGCGGCACCTCGATTTTCTCCTCACCCATCAACGGACCGCAGGTCAAATTGTGCGCGCGCATGGACTCTGGGATTTTGAAATGTGGCCGAGATTCGGTCATGGTGGGGTCGGCGCGCAGGGCGACGGCGATGGGGTGGTTGACGATGTTGAAGTTGACTTCTTCGGCGCGGGGGTGAGAGGGTTTGAAGAGCGTGAGGGTCTCTTCGTCGCTGGGGGAGTGGAGGTAGCCGTTGACGGCTTCGGCGGCGGGTGCGGAGCCCATGGTGAAGCCGGCGATGAAGAAGGCGAGGACGAGACCGGAGGTGGTGAGGGCGCGGAGGATGCGGTTGGGTCGGTTGGGTGGAGGTGTTGGAGGCGAGTAGGTTGGAGGAGCGTTGTCATCGGTAGGAGGAAGAGTCGGTGTCGCGGACGTGGATTGAAGGCGCCTTTGAAGTTTACATGTTCGGGAAATGGCGGATGCTGTGAGAACACCTCTTGCAGCGATTGAGTGTTGAGATGGGCTCGCGAAGACCTGCCGAGCGATGACTGATCGCAGACCAGGCGGCGTCGCTAGAATTGCTGAGAAAGCGCGTCGTGAAAGAAGAGCCATGGTTTTGTTTGTGCGGCCGTAGCAATGGATCTCGCGGTGGGTAAAAGTTCGTTCTACCGATGTCCGTTGGCCGAGGTCATACTTTTTCTGGTTCAGCCCCATTACCGCCTTTCACGTGCTTACAGCGCTCAGGTACGGAAGCGAATCGGGCGATTCGTCTGCAATTAGACAGTGCAGGAAACACCACACTGAACCAACGTCTTGGTGGTAGTATCGTACGCGAAAACGAGAACGAGTGCACTTGTACGCTGATGGAAGAGAGAAGCACGACTTTGGAGAACACTGAATCAATTTCATGCCCATCGTCTGCACTGCGCGCTGCTGAAGCCTTGCTGGCTGCTGTCTTGCTTCGTCGTCGGTAGACAAGCACACTTGTTTGCTGCTCGTATTCACTTCATCATCGAAGTTGTGACAGCTCCCTCTCCCGCTGCCATCGCGAAACTCCAATCAACAATTCGAAAAACTCCCCTCCTTTCAAACTCCGTGTTCCATGCTCCATAATGCATCCGCCTCGCTGGCGTCATGGTATGATTTGTTGTGTCGCGCTTGCTACGTCGTGGTTCTGCTTGTTCAAGCGGAAGCGTGTCGCCCAGAGGAAGATCCTGGGGCGGTTCCTGCGTTCGAGGACGAGGTGGGTGTCGAGGCGGTAGCTGAAGCGGCGTTGCCTGCTGAAGCCGGAGTCGACGTCGAACCAGTTGCCGCAGGAGTGCCGGTCTCCTTTGCAACGCTGAGTGTGCCATTGGAAATCCAGATGTCGATGAGATCGCCCATGGGTTCGATGTCGCGTGCTGTGAGCAAGCCGAAGATGAGACCGACGTTCACAAAGTGCATGAAGCAGGTGTTCAGCTCGCGGTGGCCGTTGGTGTCCCAGAAGACATTCCAATGCGCCCAGTACAGGTGTGCGTAGCAGCGGAACATTTGTTTGTACATGTTCTTGATCTCGACCTCGAAGCGTGGTGGGAATCCGGAAGCTTTGCCCAGGTAGTGATTGGGATCAGCTGCTGTCTGTTCAGCAGAAGGGAATTGGTGTCCTGGCTGAAGGTTGCTGGTGGGAAAGATTGACTCGTCTTGGATCTTGCCATTGACCCAGGTCTGAATGTGCTTGATGTAGGTGGGAGCGGGGAGGTTGATGGGATTCCGGTTCGTGTCGATCCAGCTGTAGTTGACGCTGAGAAGTTCGTCAGTAACAGAGCTTAGCTTGAAGGCGAACGTGGATGCCGCATCTTACCTTCCAGCGTACATGGATGGGCAGTTGAGCTCATTGCAAAGTGGACGACCAGAAGCTTTGTCCTCGACCTGCACCACCTTGAGCTGTCCGCTCAGCTGTCTGACTTGTTCGACCACTGCCGTTTTGTTAGCGAAGGGCAGTTTTGGTGACAAATGGACACTTCTAGTCTCACCTTGATGCGCCAGCCATTCACCCTCCTCGACGAGCTGTGGCTTGGCCGCCAAGGTCATGAAGTTACCCTTGACAATGAACCCCGCATGCTTCTCTCGGAAGAAGTAAGGGACGGATTTGGTGCCATTGTTGGTGCCATTGTTGGTGCTGGGATTGGTGTTGCTCTGGTACGCTTGCTCATTGGCGGCCATGTTTGGTGGTGCGTAAGACGAAAGTGGATTGCTGGGGTGTTCCGTGGTAGATGGACTGTACGCAGATGGTGAAGAGGTGTTGCCGCGGCTCGGCGGTGCGCTGGGACGGCCGCCTGAATTTCCCTGGCGTCCGAAGTTGCGGCTGTTGAAAGGGTCATCGTTAGCAATCTTGATCTCTCGCAAGCGGTTACCCACGATTTCGAGCGTAGGCGGCGACAATGGCAGCTCGATTGGCGGTGGTATCCGGTCGCGGCGGAGTCGTCTTCCATCGCTCCGCCAGAACGAGTTGTACTCGGCACAGTTCATGGTGGTTGTTGGGATGGTTGTGGTGACCAGATCGGAGGGGCGTGAGAGTTGCGCAAGCTGGACCAGCGTCTCATGGCCTCACGCGACGTCATCTTGGAGCTTTTGGAGCTTCATTCACTCTCGCGAGGCCCTTCTAATCTCCCTTCAGGCACGTGGGCGGCCGGTCCGGATAACCGGTAGCCTTGCAGAAGCTGATTCTCTCTCGCTGGAATATTCTTTCTCATGAGGTGAATGCGGCTCCAGGAATTGGTCTGATCTAGACCGATAGCGCGGACAGAAGGAGCTCGTCATAGGCAGCTCAGATCAAATTCTTTCGCCCAGCAACCTCCCAGGGCTTCATGTTTCGTCAGCACCCGGAGCGCGCTCCGGCCTTGGTGCACCTCCATCGACCTCAGCAGACATATCATGAGGCACCGTGGCAAAAGCTCATGTTCCATCTTCCATGGTAACCACAGCGTCCCTCTCCTTGGGAGAAATGTCTCTGGCATTCCAGGTCCGGAGTTGGCGGTAGTCCTGGGGCAGCACCAAGTCGACATTACCTTTTCTCCGCTGATATGACCCGCGATGGGTCCAAGATTTGCGCTCAAATGATCTCCTCGAGGAGCTCATCACGGGAAAGAACCAGCGGAGAAAGCGGAGAGTACTGGATCCATCTCATGCCAGGGAGGGATCACGCAAATTGAACAGCTCTCAGAACACGCAGATACTTACAGATTGTTCATCCAGGAAGACATGATAGTCTTTGGCACTCGATATGGTGGCGAAGGCGCTGTCGAGTATCGAGGGGTCGGTGGTTGTGGTTGGATGATCGATTTACACGACGTGATGTTGTGTCTTGACAGACGGGAAAGGGAGAGGTCGACAACTCCTTGAACCCTTGAAAGCTAAATGTCCCACTCAAACTGCAGGGGCTAAAATACCAGCCACACCTGTGGCTGGTGTGCATAAAATGTCTCTTCCGTCTGCATCTTCTTCTTCCTTCTCTTGAACAACAACAACAACGTCGATGCACATTTCGGTCTGGTCGTGCGAGAGCGGCTCCCTCTCATTGCTGGCCTCCTTGAAGTCCAGTACAGGCTTCAACGCTGTTCAGAAACGGCGGTCTACTCAGAGTCTTGGGACGGAACTAGCTTCACCTCGTATCACGTATGAAACGAGGAAGAACTCTACATTTGACGACCTCGAAAGGCGTGACAGCTTTATATTGTATCAGGACCATGGATTCGACACCACCTTGATTCAAGCCACTCAGTTCTTGAAGAGCGGCACACCCCAGGCCTCGCGGAAGTCGACAGTCCTTCCAGAATCTCCAGGTTGAGCAAGCGCATCAATGGCCTTTGTGTCCTCCTCACTCAACTTCCGAATCGCCAGATTACTCTTGATTCGACTTGGAGTCGCGCTCTTACCAAGCGGCACTGTACCCCGTCCAACAGCCCAGCTCTGAAGCAGCTGTCCCACATCCATATCATTCTTCTTCGCTAGCTCAAGGATCTTCTCATCCTTCAACAGCGTAGCGCCATCTACTTTCTGGCCCGCAAATGGCGAGTAGCACGTCGTGAGGATGTCGTTCTTCTTGCCGAACTCAACGAGCTCATTCTGAGGGAGCCATGGATGCACTTCGATTTGATTGCAGGAGATTGGTACGTCGGAGGCGTGCGGAATGATGTCTGCCAGCTCGGCGACGGAGAAGTTGGAGAGGCCGATGGCGCGAGTCTTGTCAGAGCGGACGAGTGCTTTCATGGCGTTCCAGGTGGGCACGAAGGAACCTTCTTTGCCTGAGGATCCAGTCAGCATACCGCCGATACGATCTCTGAGAGGAGTGAACTTACCAGCCTGCTTGCAGATGTTCGACGAAGTATGCTCCCAGTCAACGACAGGCTTGCCATTCTCCTTCAACATCCCCTTGTCATGCCCTCCCGCTTCCGGGTTCTTCAAGGTGAACAGGACCTCTCTCGATTCGGGCTTCGCCACGTATGGCCAGTGAGCAAGCCAAAGATCAACGTAATCTACACCCATCTGTTCCAGGACATGGTCCAGGCATATTTCCACGTTCGATGGGTGTCCAAAGTGCGGCCAGAACTTTGAAGTTATGAAGATCTCCGATCGTGGGACTTCAGACTCTTTGATAGCTGCTCCAATTTCTTGATCAACCTGATGGGTTGTCAGTCGAGTGCAGATAGAAGTGTTTCTTGGGCTGGGACTTACGCCATACATCCACGCACAATCAAGATGTCTGTAACCGGCCTTCAGAGCCTCAAGAACAGCATCCTTGGCCCATCCATGTCCACCAGAGGCCCAAGTTCCATAGCCCACTGAGGGGATGGCAATGGTTTTGCCATCCGCAACTTTGATGTCGAATGATTTAGGCAAAGACATAATCTGCTTCTGCTCTTCTGGTGACGGTTCTTGTGAGTATCGTCGTTGTAATACTGTAGAGAGTTGTCACCTTCGAAGACCACCGTGACATCACACAGTCACACTCGGCTCCACTTTTCTAACTTCAAGTCCATCATCTCACCACGACAACACCTCGCCGTCTTCAACCATCATCTCCTCCTCGTGGTGGATTTGACATCAGCGCCTCCTACTGGTGGAGCAACGCTGTTTGTTCAGCATCGCCTGCAATGGCATGGACTCTTGGAAGAGCGGCAGAACAAAAAAGGGCCAGGAGAGCCGCGCGACTTGAAAGATCACGCGAGAGCACAATAATACGCAGGAACAACTCGTACGAGGTATTAAACTAACAAAACCCCGAGTGAACGCCCCTCTCAGCCCCTCCACCTCCTCCCTTCCCTCTAGCGACCCCACTCCCCCAACATCGAGCCGAAGGAGGCATCGACGTCGAGGTCGAGAGCGAGGTAGCCCGAGTTGGGGAGGAGAGGAGAGGCCAGGGTCGCTTCCACGCCAGCGAGGGAGGAGGACTCGCGGCAGGAGAGGTCGTCGGCAGAGTTGCCGAGAGCGAGGCTGGGAAGAGGTGAGTTGGAGAAGCGGAGCAGCCGCGCTTCATCCTCCTCGACCACTTTCGTGGCCACGGCGGTCTTTGCAAGACCACCGTCCCTCTTCCCCTCCACCGCGACGACTCTCCTCCGGAGGCTGCCCCTCACCTCGCGAAAGATTCCGGCGAAGCCGCGCTCCCTCCCCGCCCGGCGCGCCAGAGGAACGAATGTCGTTCCATCTGGTGGGTTGGCGCCGAGCGGGTTTGGGTGCGAGCGCTTGAGCGCCACGGAGGTGATGCGGATCATCCCGCCGTGCACCGTCTCGTCCTTGTCTGCGAGAGGGTTCTGCAGAGTCTCTCCGTAGCTGGAGGAGAGATCGTACCTACGAGGTGTCAGCGATTGGCATGGTCAGAGAGAGGCTGCGAGAGACTCACAAGAAACCCCCGGGATACAGCTCCTCGATGACTTCTCCTCCGGCTTCGGTGACGAGTCGCTGGCAATCGCCCAGGACCGTGGCATAGTCGTCCTTTGCATGGCAGAATATGTCGCACTATTGGAGAGAGCGTTAGTAGAAATGGATATAAAAGGAGAAGATTCGACTGACCCTGAAGGTTGGGAAGGGTGACCCAGTCTGAGACTTGGTCTTGGGTGCTTTCTCCGGGCTTGCGATGGGCGTATTGTTCCAGTCCTTCTTCTTCAGCTTCTTTGCCAGTGTTTGGACGATCTGTGGTGCGACTTCCTTCTCGATCGACGGCATGACTTCTTTCTCTTGGCTGATCTCTTTGGTCTGGACGGTGCTCGTTGCGATCGTGTCGAGTCTGTCCTGTCCTGACGATTGGAACATGGATCCGAGTCCCAGAGACGACAACCGGCGCTTGGTCTTTCCACTGAAGGCTGAGTCTTTTCGGGTTGGTTCGATCTTGTCGTCTTCCGCTTTATGCATCGTCTCTTCTGTTGTTGTCATCATCTCGGCAGTCGGTTCAATTTTGCTCTCCAGCTTTCCATGCTCGATATCATTCCTCTCCATTCCATGCTCGATATCGTTCGTCTCCGTCCCATGCTCAAATCCGCCTTCATCCATCCCCTGCATCGCCTCTGCCTTCGCTGTCAACTCAGCGGTCGTTTCAGCAGCACTCATCACGGCGTCCATCCCAGCTCGACCTTTTCTCTTCTCTTGCAAGATCTTGGCCTTCATTGCCGCAGCGGTCTGCGCAGCTGTCTCCGTAGCACGCTCCGCTGCACGCCCCGCCTCTCTAGCATCGACCTCCTCCAAGTCTCTCAACTTCATCTTGACTCCAGATGGCACACCTCCTTCGTCCTCTCTCACGACTCGAGTGCGCAAACCGCTTGGAGTTGGTGGTGTTGAAGCTTGCGTTTGCGCAATTCCAAGTCCTTCTCGATCATTCTCACCGTAGTCTTTGGTTCCTCCGTCACTTGCTCCTTCTTGATTGTCTCCTCCACGCTTGCCTCCTGTGTCTTTAACGCTACTGCTATGAAATGGGGTGCTGCTGCCGCTGCCGCTGCGATACTTGCCTTCGCCGCGAGGTCGACTCTCCGACGCGGATGGGGTGAGGAATTTGGTGATGTCTCCAAAGATGGAAAGTCTGGAAGCTCTCTTACTCACTTTGGAAGTCTTGGGCTGTGGTGTGGCTGGACTCGCACGTGAGTCTGCTCGCGGAGACGGGCCTGCTTGCATGGAAGGGCCGTGCGGTGAGATGGGGGCTGGTGGGTTAGAGTCAGCGACGTCCTGCCCGTCAAGATGGCGGAGGTCGATGCTGCGATGACAGAGGCGGGAGGAGATGAAGACTGCGCGGTCGACTTACCGAATGCTGGCATCTTGTCTTGCAACTGATTGTGGTGGTAGCAAGCGATTGGATAGGGGAGTACGCAATGAGCAATAAGAAGTGTGGTGAGTGTGATGGTGGGCGCGGTGTGTCGCTCGAATCCTGGGAATGTTGACATGAGGCAAACGCGATATATGCCAAGAGCTTCATGTGAACGCACTTCACCCGCTCCGCAACGAGACGGCAAACGCCCAAAGGTGGCGCACTTCACCCGGACGGTCCAGTGGAGAGAAACAATTCCGTTGATCGACTTACATTACGAATCGCTCGGAGCATTTGCAACCGCATCTCCGGCAGCGATGGTTTAGCCCCTTTTCAACCATCTGTCAACGAAGCCGATTTGAACCTGTCCAACACCTCGTCCTCTGGCAGGACAGGCTTCACTTCGGTATCCCACGTCATATCAGCCTTCGTCTCCGCCTTGCCTTCTTCCATCTTCGCCTCCCGTACACACCTCCCGCACTGACAATCATCATCGAGCCACCTCCGCAACCGTCTCCTCCTTGCCTGCACCGGATGCTCCGTCACAAAACAATCGTATTCCACGAACAATTGCTCTCCCTCCACGACGTCCCTCTTCGTCCACACTTCCATCTTTGCGTGGTCGTGCGTCGTCTGCCATACACAGTTCGGCTCGCACGAATGATTGAACATGGCAAACAGACCGTTCAAGCTAGAAACGTTCGGATCGCTCCAGGAATTGTTGTCGATTCGTGCGAGGATGGTAAAGAAGACGTCCGTGTCGTAGGCAAAGTTGGCGAAGACGTCGATGCCAAACCTTCGCAGGGCTTCGTTGGGAGCGATGATGTCCTCTCTAAGTCGAAAGGGAGAGGACTTCTCACGGTAAGTAGGCGTCAAACGTGCAAGCAGAGGGTGGGAAAGCGGGTGGGAGGATTTGTCGACAATCGGGCAGAGGAGGAGCTTGCAATGTAGGATGACCGATGCGGCTTTGACTCCGCAGCGATCACGGATCCAGCGCATGTCGTGATCGATGTCGTCCTCGTCGGCGTTGGGATGGGTGTCTTCCATGCAGCCGAAGCCGCCGTGGAGATTGTCGCGGGATCCATCGATGCCCGGCCCGTTGCAGCCCTGGTCATTCAGATCAGTCCCCTCGTAGTACTAATGTCGCTGGGTAATTTATCCCATACCCAAGTCCGAGATCGATCGACCACCACCAACTCCTCTGCCTTGATATCTTTCTTCGCGAAGACCCCCCATACTTCACTCCCGTTGCCTCTACCCGTCTGGCCAAACGCATTGCGTCGTACCTCACACAGGTCGCCGAGCTCCCTGTTGACTTGTTCCAAAGCCTCATCTCCTCTGTTGACAAACTTGCTCAGCCATGGATACGCCCTAGCCACAAAGGAGCCGTCTTCGAACTCCGGAGCGAACTCAAGCTCGTTCTGGATTAACGTGTCCGCTTCTCCTCTCAACAAAACCGCAGCATCTCTCAGCGCATCTCTCGCCTCACTTTGGCCCGGCTCGTCGTGTTCATGATCATCAAGCATATAGAAACCCATGTTATGCCCAAGTCGCCTCCGAGGATGGCAATCGAGGCTCCTGACAATGGCTTCGCAGAGTAGAGAGCATTTATGAGCGGACCCCGTGGCAAGTTCGGGGTAGTGTAACTGGGACAGAAGCTGAGCTCGCTTGAGCCAGACTCTTGGGTCGTACGGATGCGCGTGAAGAGCATGGGTGATGATGGAAAGATCTTGGATGAGTTCTTGTAGCACCTGCGGACTGAGATTGTCGTTGATGTTGCGTTTTGGCCTGGTAGGACGCCACTTTGTGTATGGAAAGGGAACCTCCATATCTTGTAAAAGTGTTGTATATTGTGTCGGTGTACGATGGAATTGATGTTGTGGTTAGGCTTCGGGTCTCGTGCGATTCGGCTTTTGATGTGGAATCTCCTGATTCGGAAGGAGCTGAGGGTGCAAGTCAGGAGTGTCAGCGATATGATGAGGATGGACTCGTCGGTCTCAAGGCGTGCGCCCATGCGTAGCGTCAGTTTGAGGTGATAAAGAACATCAAGCATATGGAAGCAGAGCAAGCCGTCACGGCAAACCGATCCCGCATCAGTGGTTGTATCCGCGAGAACAAGCCATTTCTGCTTAGGCGTTCATCAGACTAGCACAATCACGAGTCGTACGAAACGACGAAGGAGGTTGAAAGTTCTCTACTCACCCGAATTGCAGAAGTCGTCTGTGAATGTCAACCCTGCAAGATGCGCGTCACTGCAAGCGAGCGCGCATAGAAGCAAGGAGCTGGCTCCGCGGCGCAGGGCAACATGAGCCACGCAACTGGTCTCACTGAGTCTACAAAGGCCTGCGAGGAAGTTCAAGCACAATGCCAATGATGAAGTGGAGAGTGGAGGACATCTGCGATTCAGCACCGTCTTGCTCACAACTCAGGTCTCCTCATGCTCTTTGCGGTCCGCTCGCGGCAATCCTGACCGCAGCCGGCCTTTGGAAGCTCATCTCTCCTGGTACATCATCCAACCAATTTCTCTATTCCGCAATCCTATCCTGCAAGAGCGAGGTCCATGAGCCGCGCCTCCCTGGTTCTCATCGTTCGTCTTTCGCACAGTTGACCCTGCCTTCATGCCTCCATATCGGCATGCCGCTCAAGTCTTCCAACGACCATGAAATCCCTCCCACCTCCGGCTCGCGAGCCCCCTTCTACCACTCAAATAGCTATTCCAACCGAAATCAAGTCATGACAAAGCTCTTTCTCATACCAACACCCCACCAGCTGCTTGAATCCAAGTTCCGTCGCTCTCGTCGGGCTTTCCGCCAGTGTCTAGCGACATGGATCCATACGTGGTGCCGCCTCAATACGCATTCCGCATCGCCTGCTCTTTCGCCCATCGGACCGCGCTCCTGCCCGCGGCTTTCATTGGGCTGTAAGGCCATTACATACTGCGACGGATAGACAAATGTCAGAGAAAGTGATGTGAAGAAAGAGCTCGGATCTCTCTCGCTGAGAGGGCTCTAATCTCTCGCTGAGGTTCCGGGCTTTGTTGCTAGTGAAGGCTGGACTGAGGGAAGGCCGAAACAATTGATTACAATTGGCCAAGGAAGCGGAGGTAGTGAAGAAGTGAAAGGAGACCAAAAGACCAGAGATCTCTGGTATGGAGAGAGGTCGGGACTAGCTCACAGCATCAGATTATGCAGATTCCTTTGCACGATCATGTCCTGCACACTCTTCATCGTCTTGTCCAGCAAGTTCGTATCGGTAGCATTCGTGAAGTGCACATAAGCCTCCTTGTCAGGATCGCGGACCAGATTCCTGAATTTCCGCGCGAAAAATTGCTGGCCTTCTTCGACGTCCGTGTCGGCTCCGGTGTAGTCTGGGAAGTGATCTCGGATGAGTGATTGGCCAGTGGAGACCTTCTCCCGGAAGAGGTCGATTTTGTTGAGGAAGAGGATGAGGGCGGACTGTTCGAAGTACTTGCTGTTGGCGATGGACTCGAAGAGCATGAGGGCTTCGTGCATTTGGTTCTATGAGGATGTGTCAGTCAAAGTCACGACTTCTGGTACTAATATATCCAAACTCACGCCATTCCGGTCTTCGACCAACACATGATCATAACCGCTGATTGCGACCAGGAAGAGTACCACCTGCACGTTGTCGAAAACGTGAATCCACTTCTTTCGCTCAGATCTCTGTCCACCGACATCGAACATGCGATACGTCAGGGAGCCAGTCTCGAAGATGGTCTCGCTGATTCCTGTCGTTCTCAGCCGTGCGCGGAGAATGTCCTGATCAGTCGGTGAGTAGTCTCGGGCGAACAATCGATCCACGTCCGAGAGGAAGCTGTGCTGTAGTCAGTGATAGCTGCGAAAGTGGTATGCCGATCCACATACTATGTCAGGTTGTCGTGAAGCGCGTATTCGTTGCCTTTTCTAATCGCAAGTTGTACGCCTTGATCTCTCCACAGACTCTTGAATGCATTGAGGCAGTCGTTCGGCATTGACTCGTCAGGCCCAATTTCCGGATCGGCCGCAAGGAGTTCGGCGAAGCGCTGGGTACGGCGGTCAGTACAGTATCGTTTATGCCGCGCGATCTGCACATACCACACTGCTGGGATCAGCGAATTCCACCTCTTGCTCCTCCATTGCGCCAAACACGACCTGGAAGGCATGCACCAAGTTCTGAAAGATGGTCACCTTCCATTGTTTCCGCTCCGAATTCGAGAAGCCCTTGGTGTGGATCAGGCGCATCTGCTTCAAGACCGTCGACTTGCCGGATTCGCCAGCGCCTGCACAGTCACGCGAGGGTCAGCAATCAAGATATCCCGCCAACGACGGGCCCATTTCTCCTGGTTTCACGCCTCAAGAAGGACGTACCGAGCAGTAGGAGCTTGACCTCCTTGGCCAAGCGCTTCTGATCTTCCCGCAGCTGTTTCTCGATCTCCTTGCTCTTCTTCGCATCGGGGTCCTCTTTACTGCTGCTGCCGAAACACATTATGCCGCCTAATGCCATTCACTTAAGAGATGTGAGGAAAGGCTCTCGAAGGACGCGTATGCCTGCAGTCCTCGGTGGCAGCACAGATCGGCGTTCAGCGGAGTATGCAGTGGCCGTTCGCTCGTCACGTTCCAGGCGGGACTCAGCCGGGAGCTCGTGGGTCGGTGCTGCGCGCGCGCGTTGTTGACGGGTGGAGGAGGATTGAGAGGTGGTTGGTAGGACGCCCTGGTGCGAGGATGCGGTGTCACGATGATGGAGTGTTTTATGTCAGACGGCAATGGCTCGCGCGACAGTTGTGGCCTGTGGACCAACGGTGTTTCGAGAAGAAAGACAACCCGGCGCCGTACAGCGTTGTAGATCAGGCGGTGATAACGTCGTCCGCCAAGGGTCGATCGTAAACGTCGTCTTTCACTGCGACCAGGTGTTTGCTAGGCCCCCCCTAGTTGCGGTAATCTGCGCGCCGTAGTTGTCAGCAATGCAACCGCCAGGATTTTGTTGTCCGCCAAAAAGCGAGCAGCAGTAGCGACGGCAATTCTCCGCGATCTTCAGGCAGACAAGCAGGCAGTTAGGCGAGCGGTGGGGGTTTGACGTAGGTAGTGCTGGTGAAGTACCGGGCACTACTTACTCGTTCGTTCGACACGCGGGCCGTCGTCGGCGATTCGGTAGGTTTGCCAATGGATGAGTAATCGAAGGTAGTAGGTGAAGTACGAGGTACGAGGTAGATGCACTTCGCAGGTCGCACGCAGGTGGACAAACAAGTGTTGCTCGGATTCCGACCGGAAGTGTGTGAGGATTCGAGGAAGTCTGCTGTCGTCGTCGACTGGGAGCTGACGCTGAGAATCTCCGATCTCACTCCTCTTCGATCAAGGAGACCCGAAGACCCTGTATCTCACTCGGCGCTATCGACTTCACTCCCTGCCTAGACGGAAAGTCTCCGATGCGTGAGATGAGGCTTCCCAGGCCGTCGGCGTTGCTCAATAAATGGGCGAGAGAGCGAGTCTGTTGTCGACGAGGGCTGCTGGCGGACGGGCAACGGGTGGTGTGATGGAAGCAAGTCGACCAACGTCCTCAAGAGCACAAGGAATGGGCGGCACAGCGGATTCAGACCAACAACAATGTGCAGAGCGTGCGCAATCGCATTGGGTGGGGAAGCAAGGGGCGAGTCCCACGTTCCAGAAGTGCCAAGCTCGACATCCTCGAAATGCTTTGAGAAAGGGAGTTGGAGTGATTGATTCGGTCGGCACAAAGGCCGCCGCTTCCTTCTCAGCAGGGGGTGGCTGCGGTATGGCAAGGTGAGCTGGTCTGGTCGTGTGTAATAACGGCGGACACTGATCATCATCACGGAGCCACGAAGACAAGTTATGCCTGCGATACCGTCTGATAATAAGTTCTAACCGTCTCGAAGGTATCGCTCTCGATGCCTCCCTGATACAAGGCACAACAAGTCCTTCAAATTGGCACAGATCATCTGACCATCTAAAAAGGACGATGCCCGGCAGCCAGTGAGCACACCTCGAGTCGAGGCTCGAGTTCTCGACATCACATTTGTGCTGTTCCGCGGCATCCGCAATCCACGCGCTGCTTCCTGTTGTGCCCTCCTCACGCCTTGCACTGTTGTTCTCGACCTCGAGACTTTCGCGTGTCAGACACGCCCTGCAAGGGATTTGGAAGTACAACGAGGTGTCCCCGTTCAACCACATGGCCCGAACAATGGCACATGGTGTTTGCCCAATGCCTGTCTTCAAGACCGAAAGTATCCCCTTGGAGCGAGTCAGGTCCGAACCACTCCC
This sequence comes from Zymoseptoria passerinii SP63, assembly GCA_000223825.2. Taxonomy (NCBI): domain Eukaryota; kingdom Fungi; phylum Ascomycota; class Dothideomycetes; order Mycosphaerellales; family Mycosphaerellaceae; genus Zymoseptoria; species Zymoseptoria passerinii. Next base: position 94,502 of record AFIY01000533.1, read on the forward strand.
ACTGGAACGAAGCAAGCGGAGCACGAGGGTTCATGTGGGGTCGTATACGAATCCGAGGCACAGAGGATGAGGTCAAAGAGCAGGGAAACTCTGCAATTACATGTATGTCGCTCCTCCCATCACATTATTACCTATTCAATCAATGCTGCCCACGACCCAAAACGATCGTCTGCGACTCTACAACCAACCTCCTTCCGGCAGGCTCTACGACCACCAACCCTTTCGAACCAATCAAGCCTTCCGCCAAGCTCTACAACAACCAATCCTTCGAACCGCCTCGCTCTCGTATGTGAAGCTCTCCAGCATTCCTGGCTTTTCTTCCCTTCTGCGCAGTCCTCCCTATCGCGAGGACTTGGACTCTTGTTGAACCGTCACGGTGTTTCCTCGCCCCTCGTGCCGCGTCGGGCAATCCTTGCAAAAGCTATTGGGAATACGCTCGGATAATTTGGAAGTCGTCGAACTTGACGCTCCAGCATTAGAGGAACGTGTTCGTGAAACAGGGGTCCAGAGAAGGGGTGGAGGACAGCAGAGGCCTTTGACTATTGCAATGGATTTGCATCCAGAAGGACTGATGGCCAAAGTTGTGAGGCTCGGTGCTGTTTTCGGTGGGTGTCAAGGTGAAACGTAGGACAACCAAACTACACCTCGCAATTCTCCAACAACACTCAAAGGAAGCCTCCACTTGCAAGTTCTGGCATTCGTGGTCGGATCCCTCGACGTATGATCTGGTCTGCCATGTAGTGTTGAACGACCTGACCCTGCTCATTCATTCCAATAACATACCACCGATGTCCTAAAAGGGAGACACATCTTCAAGTTCAAAATGCCACCCTGATCAATCTCAGCATTCGAACCTTTATAGGCCGCCGACAACATACAGTACACTATTCCACCACAACGCAGATCATCCCGAACAAAATCAACGCAATAAATAATGAGGTTGACCGGATCTCACTCCCGTATAAGCTCAGCAGTGAAGGCCAGGGATCGATGACCTTGATGGCCGTGAGGAGGCGTCCTCCCTTGAAATCTCACGTCGAGCCATCAAGGTACCGCACCAGACTTCGAAATTACACCTCCACACAAGTCTAGCTGTCAGCAAAATCACTGCCAGCTCACGTCGCAAACAGACAACCACCCCAACTCCCAAGCCGAAAAATCCAACAATGTCCCACGACACCGTCTACTTCTCCCGCCCCCGTACCATGGGCAAGGCTGCCATCGGCTGGTAAGATCGCTCGCCCTTCCACGCCGCCTGAATCATCGATGGTCGTCTTCTGAAGAGTTGCATGGTAGCTGACGACGATATTTCCTCGCTGCAGCCGTGTGACGGGCGACAAGAAGAAAGCCGGCGTCATTCGCAAGTACGGCTTGAACATGTCTCGCCAAGCGTTCCGCGAGAAGGCGGCGGACATTGGATTTCAGAAGGTGAGTCGAAGTGCGAGGTCGAGCGGGAAGGACATGTCGGTTGGACGGTTTAAGAGGATGAAGCACAAAAGGGTCATACAAGGAGTTCAGGCTGCTGACAGCTTTTCCCACAGTTCCGCTGAGGCTACGGCACTTCCCTCTACGCCTACGAAACCTCTAGATCGGACCGGATCGGGGAAAGGACGAGAGGCACAACAAGATTGTGAGATCAAGATGCTCGGGATACTCGATCTGCATGTACTCCAGAGATCGCCAAGTTCAGATCAACCACTGCCAAAGGCTCTTGCCACGCGCAAGGCAGCCTGACTCGTATGTCCACCTCGCTTATGCTCAAACCGCATGTCTCCAAGTAAACGCATCTCGCGATCAGAGCCTTCTCCCAAACTGCCATTCGGCATCGTCCTATCGTTGAGTCATCGAAGCGCTGTGACTGTCCTGCTTCTTGTGGCGATGGCAACTCAGATCACCCAACTCGTCCCTCGTCGAGACATCAAATCTCCAGGGCTCTCATTTCGCTCTTCGTCTTCCCTGTCGCCCATCGTCCATGTCCTTCCGTAGCACACCTGATGCCCTCCGCGCACAATCTCAACTAAGTAAGCACCTCCAGCAACCATCCGCACAAGGCCTACCAAGGGGAATCGTGCTCGCCATCTTCTTCAGTTCATCCATCAGCCTCCCCTCCTCGACCTTCGTAATCCACTGATGCATCTTCTGCCGGGCAGCCCGCATGGTGTCTGGTTTACAAACCTCGTTGCAGTTTCTGTCGCCTCCTGGATGGCCGTGGTAGAGACCGTACTTGGTCTTGATATTCGTGCCCTTCTTACTGGGGTCCTCACAGCGGAGCAACCATTTTTGCAGGCCTTCTGGGTTTGTCGGACAATCTTCCGTAGCGTCGAGGTCAATGATGAATTCCCGTCCAGATGGACTCTCGAGGCCGGGCAGGAGCTTGAGTTCGCGAGCGGATAGCTTGTTGAGGTAGCGGACGACGTGGGCGAGCTCGATGATTGGAACTGAAGTAGGGGAACATCGGGCTCTCACGCGAGAGACCAAGTACCATTACCATCAGAGAGCAATTGTAATCTCACGCCTTGGCTTTATTCATCACGTTCACTCACCTCAAGTTGTATGCCGCACAGGAGCTTGTGTTGTATACAGCAAGTGAAGTCATCCCAGGCCAACCACAGCACCGAAGAAAGGCCTTCTCACAACCTCCGAGGCTCCCTCAGGCAGCAGCATCGTCTTTCAGCACTCGCCTTCTCTTCCCTTCCCTTTCGCTTGGGGCGGTCGGAGAGGTCTTGACTACTGCAACAGATGCGTCGCGTGGCATCGATTCCCTCTCGTCAAAATCCTTGAAGTGCATCATCCCACGGCGTCCCAGCAAGCTCCCCGATGCAGACACCCGCTAGATCCGGATATCTTTCGACCACTCATCGTCTTCCCGTCTGTGCCCGAGCCATCGCTTGAGCTGAACTGCACCTCTACATCATCTCAATTACCGTGCATCACCTCCTGCAATCTCCATACAGCACGTCATGTCGACATTCGGAAGTCCTGGTACGTATGCGCAGATCGGCAGCAGAAGACGAGATGACGGCGATGCTGATGATGGACAGGCGGTCGCCAAATCACGTCCAAGCCCATCCCACCCGAACGAGGTTCTTTCCCTCTCGACCACGAAGCAGAATGTCAACCCATCATGAAAGAGTACCTCAAATGCCTCCGTAGCCATCGAGGAGTCAACGACGATGCTTGTAGGCAGCTGAGCAAGAACTATCTGCAGTGTCGGATGGAGAGGTACGGGACATCAAGATCGGAGAGTACACAGGAGAGAGCGGACGACTGATATCTGAGAGCAGAAATCTCATGGCGCCGGACACGATGCGGAATCTTGGCTTCGGCGACAACGCAGAGACTACGACGACAGCGACAACGGATCAAAATGGGAAAGCTTCCAAGCCACAGGATCCGCCAAAGAAGTGAGACCTTCGCGCTCCAGATACCGCCACAGTCGCACACTGTACTCCGTTGGTGCCCCTGTCTTCCATCAACCGGGTCAGGCTTGAAACGAGGCGTTGCACACATCTGTCGCCGATGATGACAGCCGCCACGGAATGCAGAGGAAACGGGTGGAGGCAAGGGTGGGTCTGTGGAGACTTGGTCCGGTTCGCCGTCTGTAGGGATGTTGCTGGACGACTTCGAAACGATAGAGGTGGATATGCGGAAAGGCTGATGCGAGGTGATGGGTTTACCAAGACAAAGCAGCAGAAGGACAGGAACAACTGGATGCAAAAGCTTCGCCCGACGCCCTCTTGCATCCATGGACCGAACAAGCGGACGCCGAACGCACGATCCGCCGGACAGCACCCGACCACCAGGCTCACGACGAAGTCGAACGCCTTGCATTCGAAAGTTTCAGGCAAAGACAAACAGACAAACGGCCAAAAGGCTCACCGCCATCTTCCACCTGCGATCATTCGGCGATCCAAGGAATGCTCGGCGAAGTACCGGACCGACCACCATGAAACGACCTCGACTCACTTGCCCGCTCGGATACCCGGAGCTCAGCTTACCTCCAACCTGTCTTGAAAGGAGCCGCCCGGATCCAGCGCGACGGTCCACCTGCAGCAGACAGAGACAAACAAGCCGGATTCGGGCATTGCACAGGAATCTACACCGCCTGTCGGCTGCGGAGGGAGAGAGGGAGGCACAGTCGACCAACGGACGGCATGCTGGGACGGGGCGGCCGAAAGGGACGGTCGATGAAAGCGGAATGCTTGCGTCCACACGGTGGATATACGGCATTGCCGCGCACTCGCATTGCCTTGGGATCTTATCGTTGAGAGATATCTCGATGAATTCTGCCACTGTAAAGAATGATGCATTACATACATACGTGCATACATTGCTCCACGCGAAACGCACAATGCACAAAGAACGCCAGCAGAACAATGCACAAAATCAAACAATAAAAGCTCAAATTCATGCAAATGTGGTATCATCGAAAAATCCTCAGTCTCGCCCGTGCCCATGCATGCCCATGATCCTCCTCGAAGAACAGCCCTCCGCCCCGTTCATCATGATCGACCTTCCACGCCAGCCGTTCTCAGCTGTAGATCCTCCGCAGCCAGCAATCCATCGTGAATCTCAAAAACGCAAGCAGCATATAAATCGAAAGTCGCAAATTGTATAAGCACAAGAAGCCAGAGGCGGGAATTCAGATTTGGAAAAAGTCGAACGAGGACTCCGGGACTCCGTCTGTGCTGGAAATGATGCGTCGCAGTGGCCTCCAGCCGTGATTGGGGAATAGAACGCCGTTGGATGGTCCGCAGTCGATGGACGTGATGTTGGTGATGCAGCAATGCCTGGAAAGCGGGAGTGTGCGGTGTATGAGGTGAGATGTTGTCGTCGCACCATGCCGGCCATGTCCTTCATTCGTCGTTGAGTAGTGGCCATTGATGATGTGATGCTGATGCTGTTGATAGTGGTACGTGTCCAGGCTGAGTCCAGGTCAAGAAGATGCCGAGAATCCCGACGACCAGGATGCATATCTGCAGTAAGGGGTGCTTCATTCGTTCGCATGAACAAGAGAACATTGATGCGGGGAGTGCTCGAGCTCGAAGCCTCTCCATCACCTCTCCATCAGTGTCAAATGCTGTCGTGTTGATTCGTGATGCCGATCGCCCGAAAACACCATGCAAGGCGCCTGTCTTAGATCTGGTGGCTGTATGTCGATGCGCGTGTAAATGTAGGTATGTGCAATGAGTGTGACACAACCTTTCTCCATTTACATCAATTCGTACTCGTCTTCCTCCTTGAGATCGCCGCCGCCCCAGAAATGCTGAGACATGCCGCTGTTCATGCCACTGCCACCGGATTGGAAACCGGGACTGATTGGGGGAATGGAGAGGCCGTTGGAGGATTGTGGACCTTCGTTGATGGTGTCGCCTGCGACGTTCGTGAAGCCTGGAACACGCAATCCTGAGCCGGCTGCGCGTGAGTAGCCTGAGAAGCCGCCGACGGGAGCGTGCTTGTTGAGGATCTCGAGGATTTCGGATTTCATTCGATGTTCCTCCTCACTGACCTCGAACGGCCACGTACCTCCCAGCCGCTGAATCAACTCCTTGGACTCTTCCTCCTGTCGCAACTTCATGTGCAGGAACCACATCATGTCTCGAGTCCAAGCGACCGATCCGTTCAGGATATCACCCTTGTTGGGGCCCTTGTCCTTATCCTCCATGGGGAGACCCTGTGTGATGGTGCCGGATCCAGTGCGTCGGCTGTGACCACCACCAAGCAAGGTGCTGCCCGAGTTCGGCGGTGACATGCCCGTGGCGTGGGTGATCGAAGGCGAGAGCGGTGCGTTTGTTTGGAGATGCTTGCGGACCTTCTCATCTTCGAGTCGGTGTTGTGGGACGAGCGTCCCGAGGTCGTGAATCCGCTCGTTGATGTTGTCTCGACGCCGCCTCTCGACCATATTGTGCGACTCTCTCCGACGTCTCCGCTTCGCCTCTTGCGTGGAAAACGGTGGTCCATTGCCGGTCTCCATCTTTGTGGGAAGTGAGGATGCGACTTTATGGTGGTGTGAGCTGTTCTTGAGGACTTCGGAGATTTGAGGGTGTATAGGCTGTCCGTTGGAGGGTGATGGGAAAGGTGAAGCGGCGTCCCAGCTGTGTCCACCGTCTGGAGTGCTGTCCCAGCCAGCACCCATCGAGTTTTGCTGTCGATGTTGGATTGGTTGCATGCCCGGGTGATTGTAGTCATCGTTGATCTGCAGGTGATTGATGCTCGGTGTGCCGGGTGACCGGGAATCTGACACTTGACGGTCGACGTGCTTCAAACCGGGTCTAAATGCTGATTGCTGCTGCGGCATGCTGTGTGCGCCAAACTGCTGCTGACCCGGTGCTGACCGGAAATTGCCGTAGTTGAATTCACCAGTGAATGGCGAATGCATGGGTGCGCCATCCGGCGTGTGTGAGAACATGCTGCCGCTTTGCTGCGCCATCTGCTGCTGGTTCATGAAGGATTGCTGCATGCCACCGCTGAAGTCGAAGTTGTTGCTTTGCTGGTCGATTTGCAGGTCGAGCAGCTCGTCATCGGCAATGCCGGAGTTGCCAAGGTTGAAGCTGGAAGACATGTAGCCGTTGTTGCTATTGCCGTTTGTGAGGTTCGCAGGGTTGATGTTCATGTTGCCGTTGTGCGACCCTTGAAAGGGTGTGTAGTCGTTGGGGTTGAAGGAGTTGAAGTCGTTGAGTTCCTCGTTTTTGATAAAGGCCATGTCGTTGTCGTCGTCTAAGCCGAGCTCAAGAGGTGAGTCACGCTTGTGGTGGTGGAAAGGAGGAAAGACGGTGAGATTGTCTGTGGCTGTGGGACCACATGTTAGCAGTTGAAAGTGAAGGATGCGCAGCAGCGCAGTCATTGTGGGCGTGCATGGTCGAAGGCGTGGAATTTTCGCAAGGTGAATAAAGTGAGGCAAGAAAAATCAAGACGGGTACTCACAGGCAACAGGCATTCCTCGGACGTCGCTCATGCGTTCATGACACGGACGGCCGATCGGTGTAGTCTGATGTGTGTCCGACAGGCTCGACGGAAGCTCGGTGTTGTATTCAGCCACAGAAGGGTGTCAAGTGTAGTCCTCGGCGTTATTCCTTGCTACTTCACTGTAGCACTCTTCTTTTCACAGGCCGACAGTGTTTGCCGAGCACAGCAATAAGGCCGGCGGAGAGGGCAAGATGACGGCGTGCGCCAATGGGCGATGGTGGCAGTGAACACAGCAGGTGAGATGGATTGCTAATGCGGTGCTTCGTGGGACGGTCGGTCGCGAGGTAGAGGTGAGGATATTGGTGAGTGTATGTATCGAGGAGAAGACGAAGCCGAGTTTGACAGCTGGGAGGCGTCGAGAGGATATGGTGGATCAACTGAAAGGAATCTGGTCAGCTATGGGTATGGGCACGGATTTGAAATTAACCACGGGAAGCTGCAGTCGCATGAAAGAGGAGCGGCGCATTCACTGGAGCTCATGCGACGCCAAGGCCTGGAGCCAGCGGCATGCCGGCGCGCATTGCGTGCGTTGGGTGGATGTGCAAGTCGACGTGAAGTAGAAGTATCGTGTGGGGTGTGAGGCCGCTCAATCGTGGGGCGCACGTCGCAAAGCAACAGTGGTCGCGAACGCACGAGGAAAAACAGCAAGGCGACGGACAGTGTTGTACTCACCTGCGTGGTGGTCCTTGCAGTGGCGAGTCCGTTTCGAGGAGGTGGTTTCGGATAAGTGCAGGTGGAGGGCGGAGTGGAGCGGATGGGGGACGTCGTGAGATGGAGATGCGATGGTTTCCTCTGACAAGAAGACCGGCGAGGACCGTAATATGAGCGACTCGCTTGCCGACGGCTCCCGTGGCTGCGGCTGCGTCGTGGTTTGATAGTGACAAGGAAAGGTCGGTAGGATCGTGGTGCAACACCAGAGCTGTGTGTGCTGAGGTCAAGTTATGACTCGGGGTTCGGCCGATGGTTCTATTCTAGCGCGGGGTGGAGTCGATGCGATGCTGCTCCACTTGAAAGCCGTCGGTCGGGTCGTCCTTTGTTCGATGGACAATGCTGGCAACGTGCGAGTTTCGAATGCGAAGACGGTGGACCAGTCGGACGATGTGTGCGTGTGTGTGTGTGAATGGGGCGGACGATCGATATCGGATAATTGGAGGTCGCGAGATGAGTCGGCCGGATTGATGATTGGCTTCGAAGTGGAAGACCTGGATGCCCGGCCTTCTAGCGGTGAGTCTGAGGAAGGAGAGTCCGCGGGGAGCTCTGTTCCCAAAGTCCCTTTTTGCCTTGTCGATTGTTCTCCAAATGTTAGGAGGTACTACTGTAGCTTGCCGCAGATCTGTGGCTGTGCGATCGCTAAACGCGCGACGAATGGTATTGGTCGAAGCCTCGTGGACTTGGGACGTCTTCAACTCGACTGGTCGGCCGGAACAGCGGCAACGACAAGGCGACGAAGGAAGCAATCTCTGATTCGATCAGTCCTTCGCTTGAAGATGCGAACGTTCGCTTTGGGTTTTCTGGATGGACGACAGCGACGATGCGGACGGAATCCGGAATGCGATCCGACGATGATGGAGAGCGACGAGAGCGTGTGATGGAGGATTCAGTTTGGTTGGAGTGATGACGGCTTCGACCTCTACTTATTTATACTGCCTTCCCAAGAAGAAGCCGCGACGCGACCAACTCTTTCCTCTCATCGACGCCCGCATGATAAAGGGTTCCACTTCACAAGGCTCCATCCGAATCAACAAGTGACCCCATCTAGTCACCCTCCCTCTCGACTTCCATCACCGCCACATTTGTCTTGGAAGGAGGGAAGAGGACGGGAAGGTCCACAAGTATGGCCATTCCGTCGTTGCGACTGCTGATAGGACTCCCCATCGAGACGGTAGAGACGTGAGACATGCATGCCACCATTTTGACCTGACAGGTTCCGCAAGCTCACTGCATCCACACGGCGCCTGGACATTCCCTCCTCCGCTCGTTCCTTTGACCATCTGAGACGACTGCACGCTTTCAGTCATTGCACGCACGCACGATCGCAAGAGCTCGCGCGCATCCTGCAAGCTTTGCAATGCTCGATCGTATCCCTGGTCATTGGCCACTCCCTGTCTACTTCCTGCATCGAATGCATTCTTCGATGCGATCGGAGGTTCGTCGATCGTATGCACGTTAGGATCATGGCCATGCAGGATGGAGGTACTCTTGCCCTGCTTTTTGTCATCTATGGCTGCATGTGCCGAAACTCTCGTGTTTGGAGCGCAGGAAGTGAGCGCTGCCTTCAAATACTAGAGATGCCAATGATGTGGATTGAACATCCATGAATGTCTTGGAAATTGTGTGAAATAGATGCGACAAGACAGTATCTGTTGTGATTCTTCAAATGGCCTCTGTCAAATAGATACTGTTGTTCGTCGAGGTCGAAATTAGAATCATTCACCTGTGCACGACTTCTGCCAACCAAGATCCAAGATTCACCTCCTCCAACGTTCCGCCAGCCAGCTTGAGCTCTCCTTGACGACATCCATGCACGATTGAACTGGATACTGAGACACCTCCGCCACAACAAGAACGAATCCAGCTACAGACCACGAGGCACCCGGGCCAGCTATTCCAATCTTCGCCATATCCGAACAAAGGCAAAGGACACGCGTCCGTCCAATCACCAGGCAGCAGCCCAACAAGAATCCACACCTACCCCGTCGGATCACAAGAGAGAGAGAGAGAGCTCCACTCGAAAGCACCAAAACCTCAAACACACCATCGCCCACGGCGCGCCGGACCACCGCACAAAGCCGCGAGCTATCAAAGAGCCTTGTACAACAATCATGGCCTCCTCGTCGTTCAGAGACAGCATGAACAACCTGGGATGGTCACGTCGCGAAGAGCCCATCAACACCACATCACAAACCTCCCTCTTGGGCTCAATACAAAAGTATAATCCTTTCAGCAACGAAGGCAATGTGCGACTACCCACACGTGAAGGCGAGGGTCCCGGAGCTCCGCTGCCCGCGCGGACGCGAAGAGAGGAGGAAGAAGGCTGGTTCGCGCGTAAGTCTGCCCGCTCCACACTTGATATTGTCCGATATGGCGGGTCGGAAAGCTTGCCATTTCCTGCCTCCGTGAGGTTGCTGCATCATTACGGCATCTCCGAAGAGCATGTTGAGCTTCTCCATTTCTCAAAGGACCAGGTCGAGCTGCAGATCATGCATGTTTGCTGCCAAAGCCGCAGCCGTGACTTTGTGGAGTGCCTGCGTTCGACCGCCGGCGTGCATGCGCAGCGCAGGTCTCATTCCTAGCTCTCACACGCACAGTCATACTTCGCAAGCCGCTCGGCCACTGCCTAATCGTTCGGAAGCTCATGCCGAGACATCACTGACGCGCGTGTACAGTAAGTCGATGGGACCGCCTATTACTCTTTGGTGGTCTCAACTTGGCCGCCATTGCCTTGTTCGTTGTTTGCTTCACGCTTCTGCCCGTTTTGAGCTTGCGGCCGCGCAAGTTCGCGATACTGTACGTCTCTTCTGTTTCATCTATTCTGTTCCTCCACTCCTCCGCGATCGTCCTTCTCGTCAAAAGTTTCCCGCACTCCATTGACGAAAAGAGGGTGTGCTGCTATTCCGGATTCTCCCTCTGCTTGAGCGACTTCTGCTCAACGAATCAGGTTGCATCATCGTTGCCACACGTTGATAGCGCATATTGTTCTCATCAACCCAGCCGCTTATGCAGAGTGGGAATGCCCGCCTGACCACAAGCTGGGGTGCTTGCATGTGCTACACGCAAGCCGAATCAGTTCGCATCACAGCTTCCCCGTCGATCACCCGCTTCTTGCATTTCTCTCAAGATCACCATATCTCTTTCACACCAAAAGTTGCAAAGTTTCGCACTCAAGCTTGCATCTCTTCGTTGCTTTACATTCCTCGAAATATCTCCCATCACCTTCCCATCACGACGACCATCAAAGACAATGAACGACGCTAACAAAAGGTCAGATGGACAATGGCATCGTTGCTCTTCCTAAGCTCATGGGCAGTCATGATGGGCCCCCTCATCTACGGTAAGCAATACGCAACACGCAATGCGCATCACATACACTCATTCCACATCCTTTCGCCACCCCATCTTGCAACGCCCACTTCGTTCTACGCGTCAATCATTGCGCAATGATCGAAAGCGTGATATCGCTACGCTCTCGGGTATTGGCTCGCGAAGCTACAGCCGACATGCGACGGTGATCACACTATCACCATCCGCAACCGACATTACCTACATGCGGACTTGATTGCTAATACTGCTTTGCGAAACAGTCCGCCACCTAATATCGCAGGAACGACTGCCGTTCACCGCAACCTATCTCGGCAGCATCGTGCTCACGCTCTACTTCGCAATGGGGGTAAGTCTGACGTCTGCTTGCATCGCTATCCTTTCCTTTCCCAATCTATCGTTCGAGAACCTGAAAGTCCGAGCCAAGAGTTCAGACCCTGGTCACATTGCTCGTCCCTCCACACCCTCTTCCCAGCTATCGACCTCACCTATCTGCCCACCTCCCACACCCAAGCACACTTTACAATATCTTTGTTTCTGATCCCGTCACGGGTGACGATCATGCGCCCGGTCCGGAGTCGCACTCTTGTTTCGAGAGTGCACTCTGTGGCTGTGCATCTCGTGTGTGTCGCATACATCCTTGCAGAGATCGCTGTCGAACGAACTACTGTCCGCTTGCACTTCCTGTTGGCTGAGGGCGTGGTGGTTTATCTGAACCTCACCGCATCATCTGCTTGGCACACGACTATACCTACTGATTGTCCTTGGGATTCGCGATACCTGATTTACTCGCGCGCAGCCTTCTCACTGTCGTCATGACCTTCTTCTCCTCGCGCGTCCGCGCGTTGCACCGCCACTTCACCCCACGCTTCCCGTACTCGACTCTTGCTTTCTCCATTCCACTATACTTCACTTCACACCTTCACCTTGACGTATCTGATCATTTGACTGACAATCAATTCTTCCACAGCTGAGATCCACTGTCCTCACCCTCTTCTCCTCGATCGTACAGATGGTCGCGCTGGTCTGGTATCTCGTGAGTTACTTCCCAATGGGCTCGACGGGTTTGAGGTTTGCGGCGAACTTTGGGATTAGTCGTGTGACTGGGTGGATGGGAGATTGATCCATTCGATGGAGGACCTCGGGTAAAGGCAGTGGGGTCACAGCGTCGTGACATAATGTCAGTGCGACGAAATGATTTCAGCGGTGAGTGAGAATACGTAGAGGTCTCAAGGAATCGAACGGATCATTGATCGAAAGAGAACAGGTGAATGGAATTTTGTGACTGCGATCCCTTGCGATTCATTCACAGGTGCTGCGGCTGTTGCTGAGCTTGGCAATAGCAGGCCGCCGAAGTTTCACGCTAACGTTGAAATGAAGTGAATGTCGCCGCTTCACACACGCAAGTCTTCTCTCCGACACAGGTGAATGTCGCATTGTGCTGCCAACGCCGCTGGAAGCTCGGCGGTTCTTCAAACGAGCGCGTGACGAGCCTGAGCTCAGAAAAGCGGGCCGCTGCGCGAAGCCGTGCTGCGTTTGCTTGAGGTCTTTCGAAGTTTTGACTCGACTTTCGTGGACTGACAGCAACACTCGCGCTGCTCGACACAAAGGTCTTTCGGTGAATTCAATCATGACGCTTTGCAAGACCACCAACGCCGATGGCAGTACCACCTTTCATTGCCTGCAGTGCGCTCTGCAATTCCTGCATGTGAAGAATACACCAGATGGAACGCTGCGGCAAAGAAAGAAGATTACGGACGTGGGTGCTGCATACTTTGCGGTGCAGGTGGCGAGGGACTGCGAGGTCGCTCGCCAGGCGATTCGGGGGAACTTAGCAAAGCACGGCAACGCGATTTGCTCGAGATGGAAGAAGAAGACGAAGGAAAAGTGAGCGACGCTGATGTTAAAGGTCTTTCCGGAGATTGAGCGATACGCGCACTTCGAGGTCGCTGCAAACAAGGGCCGAGCAGTTCCCAGCGGAGACGAATTCGATTGGCACGACGATCCGATTGTTCAAGCACGGAGCATGCCATTCTTCAACCTCGAGACACTCCAGCACGATCCCATGCGCTTTCTCAGTCTTCTGCACTACCGCTCCAGTGCAGAATTAGAAGACTGGGTGCCTTACGACTTGGCTCGCATGGAGGAGGTTTGCCGACGAGTCAACGGACGAGCCACATTCATGTTCAATTTGAACTGTGTCGTCATGCGCGGTCCGAAACTGGGAAAAATAGTACCGTACGATCAGGACAAGTGCCACAGCCTAGAGATAATCGGATTTCCCATGGCTTACAGCGTCCTTTCGATACAGTTCAAGCTTCTTTGCTTCCTCAACGCCATGGTCAACAATCTCATCGCTCCAGGGACAACGCCAACTCCGGAAGGCAACGATCGTTGGCTAGATCTCCTGTCCACCGGTTTCAAGCTTTCGGGTTCCGTGGAGTGCTGGTCACAATTCGCAAACCCGTTCTCGAGTCCACCCAGATTTGATCCGGTGCAATGCCTTCAGCAGGTCAAGGCGGATTTGCTTGAAGCCGAAGACCAACTCAAGCTCGCGCAGACCAGTCCTGAGTATTTCCAGTCGATTCCTGGAATCCACATCGAGGCTGCCCCAGTCAAGAGTCATAAGCGCGTAAGCGCCCCTGCCGTAGTGCCTGCGCCGGTCTCCGCGCAGTTCTTTCACGAGGGTAGACTGCACTGGTATTTATACCACATCTACGGTCTTCGACCTTGCGACAATTCGACTGAAGAGTCATCTCTGTTCGCTTCGATCGAGGAACATCTGGAGAAGGCAGACTACTCAGAGCGCTCCCGCGTGGACTCCAACATGTTCGTGCAGCTGTCAACGGTAGCGATCTACCAGCAGATCAAGACCAACATCGCTCTCTCGTACCCTCAACTGATCAGGCGCGAAGCCGAAAAGTCATTCGACGCATATCTGGTGAACATGAACAAGGCCCGTAGCCCTCCAGCGAACAGTGAATATCCAAGCCGCAGTGGGATGCGCTCTGCTCTGCTAGAGCTTCGCGCACACTCATGGCCAAAAGGGCAGCGCAACCAGGAGTGGCTTGCAAAAGCGGAAGAGGCTCGTCGATACTTGTCAATCTTCTGGGATGCAGCTCGAGATGAGTACATTGCCGCAATTTTGGACATGGGGATGCCTAAGCCAAACGCGGTCGAGATCGTTTCCGATCTAAATGCGGACCAGGCTCCAGAGTATCTGTCGGAAGTCGCAGCGGAGCGAGCTGAAATCATGAATCGCTGGGCTAAGAGTAAGGCGCACCCTACAATGGTGAGTGTCTCTGTCCCCGTTCAGACGGTCTGGGGAGAAGGAAGTGATGGTCCTAAAGCTGGGCCTACGCTTCCACGATACAACCAAAGACCCGGCCAACCGAGTCGGCTTCGGGGAAATCTGCAGAACAAGACAGCCGAAGCATCGAACCTGCTGTGCAAGCCCCAGCCAAAATCTCTGTCAACGCGGAGAGCTTACGGATCTTCTCCAAGCTCTTTGCTACTGGCGCAGAACCCTCCAAAGGAATTGTCAAGTGTGAGTGGAGCAAGACGCTGCTGTGTATTCTCTCGACAGCTGACGCTAACTTGTCGTCAATAGGGCAGCAAATTGTCTCCGCCTTGTGCGACGCCGGCATAGTTGGCACTAATACGGGCGGCTCCGCTGTCAGCTTTAGGCTGCTGTCTGCGCATGCGAATCCTCAGGGGGCGATCGTGTTTCACAAGCCTCATCCCGAGTCAAATGTCGGTTTGATTGAGCAGCTCAACATGGGAAAGAGGCTGCAGAGATGGTTTGGCTGGACTGCGGAGACATTTGTGATGAGGGACAAGGCCGCCGGGAAGGCCGCAGGAGAAATTGCCAAGGGTAATAGTGCAGAAGATCATCAGCCATAGATGGCTACGCGGTATTGGCTTGTGCTTAACACGCAGAAGAGTCGGCCTTGTATCTGGCTGCGAAGCCTACAAGGACAAATTTCAGCGAGAGCAGACACGTATGACGCAGTTTTGGTGCGGGTGCCTGCTTGCAGCGGTAGGTGCAAATACTAGAGGTGTCAAGAAATTAATTGCATCATTGATCGAGAGAGTACCGGTAAACGGTCTGTGACTGCCATTGAGGTGCCTGCGAATCGTCCTATGGTGCTGTTGATGAGTGAAGTCAACATGGACCATCGCGCAAATTCTGAGCTGGAGGATCGGGTACCGTTCGACCTATGCCAACTCGAGATGTTCTGCGCCGCCATCGAATCAGAAATGAAGGGGCGGTGCAAAGGTTGTCAACGCAGAATTCAACTTGAATTGGGCCATCAGCGAGGCGAACGCTTCGGAGAATCGACGCCATACGTTGCCAATGAGTGCCACAGCGTCAACATCATCGGATTCCCTCTGGCAGCTCTCATCTTCCGGAGTCATTATATGCTTCTCTCACTGTTGAACAGGACGCTTGACGCAATCGTGGGCTCTCACCAGACATATGCTGGCAGCGACCGATAGGTGTCTCCCGTTCTGAATGACTTCAGGCTCTCCGGCGGTAGCAAGCCTTTCGCCCAGTTCGCGAGCCCTTTCCTGGGTCCGCCATGCCGACATGACAATCCATAACCCGGCATTTCGTTTCGTTGTGACACATTCGTCGTGCAGTCTCGGTCAAGTCCCTCTGAAAAGCGCCTTCGCGACGAATGATAGGTGAGCTTCGCCTCGCATCCACTCGTGGGAACCGCGCGCTTTTGTGGAGGTCTCTCCATTTCCGTTGGCAAGGCCGTTGTGCGTGACCGTCGAGAGAGTCAATCACCAGGACAACAGAAGAGCGTGCCGCTCGCAGTTTGCCCGAAGTGAAGTGCAAACCGGACTGCGGACCGCGCTGTGCATAGGAGGTTTCGAACAGAGTTGAATGAAAACTCGCATCCTGTCACCCAGACTGTGCTTTTGGCCTGACATCTGGCGGCAGCAAACACCAACACGAGGTTGAGTCCTTGTTGAGATCTGTTGCGGATAGTGCGGTGGTAGTGCACAGCCGCATAGGTGAGCTACCGTCCAGTAGTCATCGCCGAAAGCCACGTCTCGGAAAGCGAAAATTTTGCGCACCAAGCATGCTTCAGCGCAACGATCAGAAATTTGTCCACACAGCGACGTCCTCAAGCAGTCATGGTGGCCGCTGATGAAATAGTGCGTCACATTGCAACAAGGTATCTTCGCCAGCAGACACAACAAGGACGTCTTCTCCAAGCGCCGGCCAGTCCAGAAAAGGAACCAGCCGCGCGCAGTGATGAAAACAGGTTTGATGAAGGTATCTCGCAGTGGAGAGCTCCAAAGTGGTATGCCAAAAATTCCCTGACGATCCGAAGACCATCAGGAGCAGTCAGTTGATAGTTTTCAACTAGCAAAAACGCAAGCTCAGACGAATCTTCACTGCTATGCGTAAAGCCCGTGCACGTAGATGTAGAAGAGAAGAAGCAGGTTTGTCAAGGACCGGAGAAATCTCATATAGCTCGAACAAGCCGGCAGGGCCCGTCGTGCTGATAAGAACGCAACGAGAGGATGAGATATGTGTGAAAAGATGAGTCATTCGTCGAGAGCAGGCTTGACGGCTCAGGCTGGCGGCTCGTCGGATCCTGTTGAAGCTCTGGCGGGGGCTGTGAGTCTTCGACAAGAAGCATCATGAGGCATCAGAGCAAGTCGGGGCGAAGGATATCAAGCTGCTTGACTGAAGGGGCATCGGAAGCTGATCTATTGGTGTCGTTCATATAAGGTATCAAACATTCGTGAGCTCTGACTGGTGGGAAATGCTTGTGCTTTCGACGAGCTGGGCACGAATCGATTTGTGGCTTCCTGGTGATCAGACATGCAAGAGGCACAATGAAGGCCGTATCTCCGCAGTCAGAGCATCGGCGGAGGCAACCACTTGAAAGGTCTTCGATCATCACCCTGCCTGTTCACGGAAGCTCCAGCAGAGAGGATCGTCAGAAGGATGCTGACCTTCTCGAATAGGAAGGCACCATACGAAGGTTGGCAAAAGCTATTTGCATCGAAGCACCAGGATCTTGCACATGGCAACGTATGACGACGCAGGATCCTGCTCAGCCGCTTACCACGTGGGCATCACAAGTTGAGCCAGAAGGATTCTCCATGCTAGCTGCAGACGAGACGACAACGTCGCAACGTGTGGGTCTTTCGAAACTTGTCAACGTCGAAAGCGTTGGCGGGTATAGCGACGGCAGGATCACGACGGGCCATCCGTCAGGCTTTCTGGACGGGACGTAAAGATGCGCTGATGCTCAGTCATGGAGGTCGAAATATCGCGGCAGCAATGAGAACGAGGAGGTGAGCTGGTCGGGCAGCTTCGATGGACCTGTCTCTTGATGTGAAGTCTGGTAGCCATGCCGCTCTGCAGGCCGTGATGAGTCTCGGGTGACGTTGTCAGAAAGGAGGAAGGCACAAACTCCAAAGGCAGTTCGCTCTCGACGCTTGGGCGTTTTGTGCTTACATAAGCTGAAGGATCTCTAACACCGCTTGCACCAGCTCAAGGTAACAACAAATTGAACGCTGCTCAATCTCCATCGCCACGTGAAAGTGAAGTCATTGTATGCCGTCTGTATAGTTGGCGACCCACGAGGACGTCACCATTCAACTTGCGCTAAACGACTCCCGAACCCATGGCCTCCTTTCCCTCCAAGGGCCAACCCCAAACCATTACCCACCATGAACTCACACTTACCTCCGGCGACCCTGCCATCCTTTCCGACCTCGTCAGACTCTCCAACTCCATCTTCGACGAGTCCGCAACACCAGCATTCGACGCAGCTACCAAAGTAAAAAATGACCTCTCAACTTGGCAAACCAAATTTTCAACTCCCGGCGCCGTGATCCTCTACGCTACCACTTCCTCCCCTCAAGACGCATCCGAGCAGCAACCAGCAGCCTACCTCTTCGCCGTACCTCGCAGTCACCCAGAGTTGCCTTACACGACAATGCATATCTCACTCGCGGGCGTGTCGCCGGTGCTTCGAGGTACTGGTGTGTTCTCGTGGATCGACTGATCGAACGAACGCGTCGCATGGAGTGGAGTACTGGGGACTGCGAGCCGGGTGTGCTGACGATTTGTACTTTTCCAGAGAGGTTCGTGAGGATGTACGAGGTGCTGGGAAAGAATAGGTGGGAGGTCGTGGGATGGAGGACGGACGGGGTGCAGGTGTTGATGAAATTGGTAGTCTAAGGTGGGAACTTGAACTGATCGATTGGGGTGATGAGGCCTGACTATCCCAGGACGGACCTTGCTTGCAGCTGGTATCTCCTTGTCCAGTGTTCCCGATGCTGGAATTGTCTGGATGAGATGGATCCTTTGCCGACGTCTTGTCTCCTTTTCGTCATCGGATTGCCAGGCCAGGCCCGTGCAACAGCGTCAAAGCTATAAGGCATTTATCTCGGGCCATGCTCTGACCGGACCTCCTCGCTCAGACTTCATCTGTGCAGTGTTTCCCATTTGAGTACGTCCTCGAGCCTTTCTCCGAAATGGTGATCACGATAAAGCAGCTAGATCGATCTTCGATGCGAGCGAGCGTCTTGCGCAGCCGGGATTGCTCATTTTCTGAGGTTCCACCGCCAAACATAGCCTCTGCCAGCCTCGTGCCGTTCATTGACGGGCGGTTTTCGACCGGCTCGTAACCAAGCTTTGCTTTGTCGCACTTTTCCCATGTTCCTTGATCCTTCTTGGACCGACCTCTTAACCCTCTCAGTCTTTATACGCTCCCACGACCTTCAAACCACCAGGATCCCCACCATACGCAACCGCATATCTCAGCGGATGCCACGCGACCCATGTCACAGGGTTCACTGTCTCCACCGTATGCACCACCTCTCCTGTATCCGCATGCCACACCGTCAATCCTTTGTCGCCATCCCGATCCGCTCCACAGCCAGCAACCATGTATGTTCCATCGAAGCTGAAGCTCACGTCCCTGACGGCGGAGGTGTGGTTGCTGAGGACCCGCGCGCACATCCATGAGCTCGTGTCCCAGAGCGAAATCAGGCTGTCGCTTGCGCCGACCGCGACGTAATTTCCGATTGGGGAATGGGAGACAGCATAGGTGCTACTCGTGTGGGCGGAGAGTGTATACAGCGGTTTCATAGTCGGGTAGTCCAGTATCTTGACCGGACCCTCAGCCGTAGTCGCAAACACCTCCCGTCCAGAATTCGAGAAGGTCATCATATTGTAGCTGCCCTTATCCTTGACCGGCGTGCGATCCTCCGCAGTGAGATCGAACTTTTCAGCATTGGGTTCAAGGAATGAGGTGTCCAGTTTCCGAACATCCAGCGCGGTCACCACATCATCTCTGCGGCCGACTAGTAATTGTGTACCAGCCGGATGCCACGTGAGGAACAGTCCCTGATCACCAACTTTGTACTCTCCTCCTCGTGGTGTAACGCCCGCTTTACCCATTGGTCCTCCCCCCACGATACCCGTCGCTCCGCCTGGTAGCCTCACATCCCACACCTTCACCATGCCGTCTAGACCCGTCGAAGCAAGCACACCTTCAACCCGCGGATTGAACGCGACCTTCTCCACCGAACTCGTATGCGCAGTATTCCTCGTGCCATCTTTCATCTCCGTGGACGCTTTCACGTCTGGTCGTTCGGGGTTCCATACTCGGATGTTGACGCTGGTGCATTGCGCGATGGCATTGCCTGTAGGCGACCAGGAGATGCTGCGGATGTTCGGCGCGAGGGTCGATGCGCGGGCGGTCTCGGAGAAGACTTGTGGTTTGTAGGACTGGAAGATTTTCTGGAAGTCGTGTTTGCGCAATGGACGGGGGCGGGGAGCGGGCGCCATTGTGGTGTGGAAGGACAGCGAGAGGATTCTTCGCGGAATGGTGATGTCAATGCATTGGGGTGGTGGAGATTAGGTTGTTTTCGTCTTCCAGTTCGAGACGGCCGGAGTGAGGTTATTGATTCATTTGATTGGGCTTGTTCAATATTTCGTGGAGGAAGTTCGACGGGACACACGTGCCTTCCCGCGCGGAGCTAGCTCTCTCCCGACGCGCATCCGACGCATCGTGGATATTGGCTTGACCGATCAGCAAATTTCGCATAGTCAAGGAAGTCGGCATGGTCAAGGAAAAGAAGCCAAGTTGGCAGTGGACTCGCCGGTGAGCAGACCGCAGCATATTAGTATTTCTCGTATGATCACTCTTCTACCAGAACATCCGTAACCTCAAAACTACTTCGTACAGTACACTCCTTCTCAAGCAAGTCGTCGTAGACTCGTAGTGCATGGATCATCAGCCACAGACAGCCCAGGCAATCGGTCATCAAATCTAGGGTCCGCCGAAACTCTGCGCTCTAGCGGGATATCATCATTCATCTGACCCGACGGCGTGCAACCGGGAGACTGGGATGGTGCTGGCATTTGCGTATGTATTATCCAAGAGTGATCTACCTGCCCTTGCCACTATGCCACATACGAGAACGGGCAATTCTGGTCACTCGTCCGCCAGTCCGCCGTCGCGTTCACACGGCCGCTATTTCAGCGAGTCGAACATCCCCGTGAACACCATCATGGAGGACGCTGGACTCGACGTTCGTCCGGACCTGAACACTTTCGACTCTTCTGGCACCGGCTCTTCTGGAGGTGCTGACGAGTATGCCCGCGGCGGAGAGGCCGATTACAGCGACGGCGACGGCATTTCCAGTCGGCACTTCAGTCCTTCCGGCAGCAGTAGTAATGTTGCCTTTGACGATACCGTCACGCCACTCACAAACCTCTCGTCCTACGGTTGGACTGCACAAGCGTCACGATCGAACAACTCGAGCAGACCCGCGTCTCAGCAGTACGAAGGCATACTACCCGGCACTGCACCAACCGGCCAGCGACCGCAGCCGCGACCTGTGAATACTCGACAGCCGAGCAACGCCTATGCACCTGCGAGACGACCGCACCAATACTCCGTCAACACTTCCACTCGACCACGTAATTCGTCCACCCACAGGAGTCGTAGGAATAACCCAAATGCCGAGTATCGGGCGCAAGAGAAGGCATACGTGCAGAGAATACGGCAGGACGCCCCAGAGAATGACTTCTACGTTGAGCCTAGGACGCCCAGCTTGGACTACAGCTCTGGGTCGGAATCCGAGGGCGAGTCTCCGACAGGACCAAACCATATCGATCATGATCCTGCCGAGGTGGACACCTTATTGTATTACGGCGGCGAGGAGACGGAACCATCGATAGAGGAGCTGAAGATCCCTGCGAATCGTGAACGGCTGGAGTGGCATGCTATGTTGGCAAATGTGTTGACTGGTGATGTCGTGAAGCAAGAGAAGAAGCGTCTGATTGGTGGACCCGAACAGCAGGGAGATAATGCATTGAAGACGGAGGTGTGGATCGGCGTGCGGGCAAAGACATGTGGTCGAGCTGTCGCTGCACAGAAGCGATTGATCGAGGACGGCAGATCTAAGATAAAGGCGGCACTCGAGACGATCGTTGCATTTGAGATCAAGGGTGAAGCGGAGGTTGGGAAGTCGCCTGTGGAGCAAGTGCAGGACATTGTCAAGAAGATTGAAAAGATCGAAGGCCTGTATCCTACCCGGATGGCGTTTGAAGCTGCACATCCACGAGCTGCCTCCAGTGCCTACAAGGAGACTTGTGATGCTGTCATAGCATGGCACAATACCACCGAACTCATCAACACAGAATTGGGTATCCTTCAAGCATGGGTTGGCAATGTGGAATTGGACTTCACCAAACCGCGTCCGCGTCCGGACGGCGAGCAGGGTAACCACTTGTTCGACGACAGTTCTTTCATCGACCGCATATTGAAGGAAGACGGTTTAAAGTCTCTCCAGGACGATAAGAGTTTGCTCGAAGGAGTCAACACGGTCATCCACAAAGCCAAAGCCACCCTCATTGCCAACGCCGAAGCTTTTGCCGATCGCCATTTACCGCCATACATCGAGGAACTACTCACACTGATCAACTTTCCAAGCCGACTCATCCAGGAAATCATCCGTATGCGGCTTTCGTATGCGAAGAAGATGAAGGATCAAGCCCAGCAAGGTGTGATGACGACCGAACAGATGATCTTCCAATTTCAAATCCTCCTCAAGCTTGCCGTCAAGATCAAGGAGGCCTACACAATCATTGCACAACTTGAGCCTGGCTGGGATCTTCCCTCATGCATCGACGATAACTTCGACGGTGTCATTTTGGACGCTCTCAAATTCTACTTCAAGCTGCTCAACTGGAAACTGTCGGCCAACAAGAACACTTTCAAGGAAGCCGAAATCTTGGAACAGGAATGGGACTTCTCCAACGAGCTCGGTCGATTTCTGGATGGTGGCGATGTCGAGGTGGCGGGTCAGTTCTCCAGCCTGACATCCAAATCGATGGGTCGTCTAGCTCTGCACTTCGAGAGAGAGCTCCAGCGACCGCCGGATGAAGTTGCCGGAACTGCTGAAATGGACAAGCGCTATAAGTCCATTCTCGATTCCGTGCGTGTCCGGCAACGAAAGATTTTCCGATTTAGCAGACTACTGGGTCAGAGATTTGAGAACGCTACTGAGTATAGCATCAATATGGATGGCGATGCGTTTGAGGAACTTCTGATGGCATTGAGATTGTCCGACCACTTTCTCGTTGAGACAGGTGCCGATAGTGCCCCTTTGGTCACGGACAAGAACGGCTCAAGAATGTACATCATCGCCAGCCCAGCACTTTTGCATCGTCCGCAGGATATTCAAAGTATGCTGGGAACCTGCTACCACGCCGAGGACAGTCCCGAAGATCCCACGAACCCCTACGTCTTGATTCTCCGTCCCGAACAGCCACTTCTATGGGATGGTCATCGAATCGAGACTTCATTGGGTGCCGTGGAAAGTGAAGTCCTCAAGTCACAGCAGACGATGGATTTGAAAGTCGGACGACTACGACTTGTTGCTGACGGAAGTCAGAACAGACTGTTCAACGCCAACGAAACTTTCCGAATAGTCACCGGCATCGAGCTTCCCAAACTTGTCGAGCAGCGGGCCAATCTTCCGCGAGTCCACCAGGAGCTTGCCAAGATTCGCCACACCGCTCACAAGCTGTCCAACACCATCATGGACTCTGTCGCTATTGTTCGCTCGCAGACAGAAGCCGCAGGACGCAAATGGGAGAGTCAGGAGC
Source organism: Zymoseptoria passerinii SP63 (assembly GCA_000223825.2). NCBI lineage: Eukaryota > Fungi > Ascomycota > Dothideomycetes > Mycosphaerellales > Mycosphaerellaceae > Zymoseptoria > Zymoseptoria passerinii. The sequence goes on from AFIY01000533.1 coordinate 117,666, forward strand.
TCATCCAGTCGTGTTTTGCTTTCGCCACGGAGTTCGGGCAGCGTTCTGCTATTCACATGGACGCGCAACGGAGAGCTATCAACCAGCACAAGCTCACCAAGCTCGCGCTGGATTGGGTGTCTTTTATCTGTGACGACTGCGTGGCATCTGATCGCAAGACATTCCGATGGGCCGTCGTCGCGCTTGAATTTGCAATGGTCATGACGCGCGGACAGAACATTCTGTCCATCTCAGATGAAGAATATGCGAAGTTGAGGTCAAAGGTGGCCGGGTGCATGTCTCTTCTCATCTCCCACTTCGACATCATGGGCGCCAGAGGCACTGTCGCTGCTCTAGCTGAGAAGAAGCGCATCGATGAGCAAGTTGGAAAGCTTCGTCTCGATGGTGGAAATCTCAGGGACGATGAAGAGAGCTCACGGATCGTTCGCTCACAAAGGCTGGACGAATTGGAGAAACTAGATCAAGTCCGCAAGGATCGCGAGGCTGAACGTCAAGCGCTCGGCCGTGTCTTGGAGGACTCGAACGATGCTGATCGTGCTTTGACTCATCTCTCCGCCTCTGCCGGCAACGTCCACCTTCGCTGGCAACAGGGTCAATTCGTCGGCGGAGGCACTTTCGGCTCCGTCTACGCCGCGATTAACCTCGACAGCGGACACCTCATGGCGGTCAAAGAGATCCGTCTCCAAGACCCCAAGCTCATCCCGACCATCGTTTCCCAGATCCGCGATGAGATGAGCGTGCTTCAAGTCCTCGACTTCCCCAACGTCGTCCAGTACTACGGCATCGAGCCCCACCGCGACAAGGTCTACATCTTCATGGAATACTGCTCAGGCGGCTCCCTCGCCGGTCTACTCGAACACGGCCGCATCGAAGACGAGACCGTCCTTCAGGTCTACTCCCTGCAGATGACCGAAGGTCTCGCCTACCTGCATCAGAACAACGTCGTTCACCGCGATATCAAACCTGAGAATATCCTTCTCGATCACAACGGAGTTATCAAATACGTCGACTTCGGCGCCGCCAAAGTCATCGCTAAACAAGGCAAGACCATCGTCGCTGAAGGTCCTGGTGGAAAAGGTCGGCAGGGCTCCGTTCAGGGCACACCGATGTACATGTCCCCCGAAGTCATCAAAGGCGGACGCCATCCACACGCCCGTCTTGGCGCAGCCGATATCTGGTCCCTGGGCTGCGTCATTAGTGAAATGGCGACCGGTAGCCGACCCTGGACGAATATGGACAACGACTTTGCCATCATGTACAACATCGCCAACGGTAATTCACCGCAAATGCCGAGCAAGGAGCAAATGAGCGATGTCGGGTTGGACTTCTTAAAGAGGTGTTTTGAAAGGGATCCGGCGAAGAGGGCGAGTGCGGCCGAGTTGTTGCAGCACGAGTGGATTCTGAGCATAAAATCGCAGTTGAGCTTGGAGCCGGGCACGCCGGCGACGCCGAGTAGTGCTAGTGAGAGCAGTTTTGGGGCTGGAGGGATGTTGACGCCGGCGGCGAGTGAGAGGTCGGGGTAGGGGGTCGACGGAGAGTTGGAAGAGAAGAGAGTCTCGTGTTTTGCATGACCTGGGATGTGTGTCTTTTGGGTGAATCAATCCGCGAGCCCGATTATTCGGACGACAGGGCTTGGGATGGTAGCGGCATCAGCGATGGCGTTTGAGCTTGATGTTCTTCTGTGGGAGCGTGTGAATTGGCGGGAGTTATACTTTTCACCTGGTAGTATAGCCTTGTTGTTCAAACCTTCTCGATGCCTCTCTTCCAACGACTCGTCTCTTGCGAACTGCAGAAAATGGCGCTCAAAACCTTGTAGCAATCTTCCGCAGCGAAGTCTGGTGTGCATGTCCTTTGATTATTCACGGACATGAGGCATTTGTAGGACGATGCCTTGCTATCTCGAACGCGCTGCCGTTTCGAGGCCCTGCCCTCTTCGTCCGTCCACGACGAATGCGATTACACGGTTCACACCCACGGTCTGCACGATCTTGACATCCTGCACGCTGCATCCATCACCTTGACGAGGATCCGGCGATCAGAATTGAACCATGTGCGATTGGAACCAGATACATATATATACGAGCCGATCGCTTCTTCTTTCGTCCTCCCGATCAAGATCTCACAAAGCATCACAAGACCCACAAGATCCACTGCACCTGCATCTTACTCCCCCCAAGGATGCAGCTCAAAGCCCTCTTCTGGTTATTCGCAATGGCAGCTGTGTCGTCTGCGGTATCATAACCTGCTTGAACACCCTTTCAGCTTTCATACAAAACTGACGCGATAATCGCAGCGTCAGCAAGGCTGCAATGATTCGAAAGAATGTTCTACCGATGTGCCGAGTTGTCCGAATGGTCCTGCTTGTGTCGAGAAGTCTTGTACTTGTGCGTAACAACCCGGTGTGGATGAGTGTCGGGGAGGATCTGAGGAGGTAGTTACGGTCTGGGAACTCCACCAGGGTCCTTTCACGTGAAGTGGGGCCCCCCGCCCTTGCAATTGGGAAGGCTGCTGAGGAGGAGCGGGTGGTGGACCATGGAAAGGCAATCGCTGAACGCTATACGTAGCAGGGCAGTGATCAATTATGGAGAGCCAATTTCAGTCATTTGTTCAGGTCTCTGATGCTACCTTGATGGTCTCGAACAACATACATATAGTGGATCGCTCCGGCTCTGATCTCATAGCTTTAACGCTCCACCTCTCCTCTCCAGCAACCTCTCCGTCTGGTTCGTCCACACATTTAGCTCCTCATGTCTTCACGGCGACAGCGAGTCGAGCGAGACTCGGACGAGTCCACGCGCCCCCTACCTACGTTACCCCGCCCAAAACGAGCCCACTTACTCCACTCGCGTGGCTCAGGACAGCGGGTTCATGGACCGAGAACCGAAAGCCAATGCGAATGCACGATTGCCCTCCTGGCGTGACGCAGACGGGGTAACAAGATGTGGAGAAGTGTAGGGTACATATAAGAAGCGTAAGACGCTTTTTCAGAAGCGCCTTGTGCGTTTTTGCTGCTTTGATCCTTACCACTACAACTTCCTCCCGTCAAACCAAACGGATCATACTCACAATGGCCGAAATCGAGATCCCCAAGCAAGGTCTTGCTGGTGTTTGTGTCAACGAGGGCCCGGACTTCCACGTGGAAGTCCAGAAGGTGGATGTCCCAGAGCCGAGTGAGTCGAGCAAGACATCGGTCGGGCGGATAGTCGACGGCTGACACTCTGCAGAGAGTGGCGAGCTCCTGCTCCGCTTAAACGTCACAGGCCTGTGCATGAGCGACGTCCACTTCATGATGAACGACTGGGCCGTGCCACCAATGTCCACATTCGGCACGAAGTGCGCTGGTCACGAAGGTGCTGGAGTGGTTGTCAAAGTCGGCGAGAACGTCCAAGGATGGAAAGTCGGTGATCGTGCTGGAATCAAGGTACGCCCGAACATGGCCCATACCACAGCGAATGGTCAAGCTGACTGCTTCAGCCTCTGTGGGACGTCTGCCACAACTGCGAAGAATGCTTCACTGGTCGCGATAACTACTGCCAGAAGGGCGTATACACTGGTCTGGTCGCTGAGGGTTCTTACTGTCAATATGTCACATCGCCTGCGATTTACACGAGCCGCATTCCAGAAGGTGTGCCTGATGAGGTCGCTGGACCGATCATGTGCTCTGCTAGCACGATGCACCGAGCTCTGATCGACTCGGGCTTGAAGGCTGGCAACTGGGTCGTGTTCCCCGGTGGAGGCGGTGGTGTTGGTATTCAGGGTGTGCAGTTGGCGAAGTGAGTCCGCTCCGAGCATGATGCTGATTATCAAGTGCTGATGAGACGTTCAGGGCCATGGGTATGCGACCTATTGTCATTGACAGCGGCGAGTCGAAGAAGACGCTTTGCATGAAGCTCGGCGCGGAGGAATTTGTCGACGTAGGGATCATCTCACACCGTTGAAGAGTCACACATGATGCTGACACTGTTCGTCATTAGTTCAAGGAGCACGCAGATGTTGCTGCCCGCGTCAAGGAAGTTGCCGATGGAGTTGGTGCCCACGGAGTTTTGGTGACGGCATACCAGGCCTATAAAGGTCAGTAGACTCAAGACCATTCCGTCTCTGCTCGCGCTGACCATTCACAGACGCCATCCCATTCATCGGCGACCGAATTGGAGGCCGAATCATGTGCATTGCTCTGCCACCAGCTGGGGAAATCAACATCGGAGCCGACCCATCGCATTTCGCGTTCAAGAACCTCCACATCATCGGCTCGTTGGTCGGCACCATGCAAGACACCGCTGCGACTCTCGACTACGCTCGTCGGGGCCTGCTTCAAGGCGTTGCTGAGGTAAGAGGTGTTTCTCGCTTCGACGAGTCGGTACAGGCACTGCGAAGAGGGGAGGTCGCTGGTCGTATTGTCATCGACTTCAACAAAGAGTAGATATCACATTGCAGTACCGGCGCGCAGCCGTGTATAGCATGACATGATGTAGAAGTGTGTTGCTGTCCTCATTCCATATTGCACTTTCACTTGTGTACAGTCGTCTGATAGCTAGCGCCTGTAAAATCCGTCCTCTGATTGGCCATTTAGCCGCGGAAGTTCGGCCAGCCTTTCGACCACCACGGCACGGGCTGTCGCGACCGACGCATCTCCGTGTGACCGTGTCCATTGCGATCGACACTTCACTGCTAAGTTACACGTCGAAGACTCCACTACTTACCCTATACACCACCGTCGCTCCTCCCACGGACTCACCACCGCCGAGTGCGCATGTAAGGCGCCGCCGACTCCTCCCTCTCACGCGACTCCGCCCGCCGCGGCCACAGCTCTCACCGCCAGCCTCCCCCATCTCCCTCCCCTTTGAACCTTCAGTCTGGATTCCGACGAGAACTCAATTCACACGACTCCATCCCTGCGAGCGCACACGCCGCTGGGCAAGACCGACGTCGACTCGCATTTTCGTCTCGATACACCTTCGTCGTCACAATCGCAGGAGCGCCAGGACCAGTCGTCCTCCGCTTCGGCTGAGTCTCCTCCGCCCTTCGCCTCACATAACTTTCCCTCTCGCTACTTTCCCGAGCCTAACACTGCGGCACCATACCTCTCGCTCGTTACCACAGCTTGCGTCGCTGACACCCTCGTCGCATTCGCCCCGGCGCCGCCGTTTGAAGAGACCCAGCCCCCCGGAGCCACATCGAGTGTTGTTGCCGAGACAAAAGCTGCGCTCCCACGCGATACCAAGACCAGCAAGGACCTAGACGACGGAGAACCGCCGCCGCCATATACTGAAGGGTCAAGTCCGCTTGAGGGATTTACATACGTCATGGCAGCAGCAGGGGGTGCCGCGAGCATCATTACACAGGTGCAGCAAGGTGGACCAGCACCGATAAATACAGCCTTGCAAGGAGGAGGTGCGTCACGTCGTATACATTGTCGCGTGGCTGTGTGTTGACATATTACAGGTTCAGACGAGAACATAAACTTGGAGCTTCGGTGCGTTGAGCTCGATATGTGATGAGAAGGATTGCCTGCTGATATTTCGACAGTGGGACTCGGTTCACACTCTCACGAGATGAGCTTCTGACACTCCCTGAATTCGTCTTGCTCTCACTTTTCCCCAATGGCCTGCTCCCGGACGGACACAACAGCTATCACGACGGCGATGTCTACCCAGTCGACGTAAGAAACCCCCATCAGGCCCGTCCGCTCACGCAGGCGGAGTTCAAATCCCCAACCAGCATCAATGCGATTCAACGCGTCATCTCCAACAACAATGTATATTTATCTGACGTTGTGTATTACTCACAGTACGATCCACTATCCCTGCAATACATGCTGGAGTTTTTCCGCCACGTAGCACAGACAATTCCACAATCGAGCGAAGATGGTCAGCCGAGCGATGGACCCAACACGATGCCGATCGAGCCGATGCCAGGCAACGCGCGCGACATGCTTCAGGACCGTGCGGGAATCATTGTTCTTCGCGAGGATCTCGATTTCTATGCTATTCCTCCTCGCAAGGACATCGAGCAGATGGAAATGATCAACATCAAGCGAGCTGCTAGCAGAGCGCTGCTCAAGCAAGATGGCATCTTCTCCGGATTGCGCAAAAGCGAGGAGACTGGAACTACCGAGCAGCATTTGATTGAGATGCTCACAGCAGGGTGAGTCTGCCATTTCCAAGCCGTCTTGCGTGATCATACTGACACTACGATAGTGGCTTCAACCATGAAGACATTTGGGGACATCGTGCCGCAGAACCACAGAAGGCGGTCATCTGCTCCATTGCTCTGGCTCGCTTACGGACCGACATCAAAGGCGACACTGCAGGAGCTCAGAACGCCGTCGGAATGGCGCAGAAGTTGCTCCTCTTCTGGAGAAAGCCAGCCAGGAGATGTTGGTGGGAGGGCGTTGAACTTGACAATGTCGAAGGCGTGGATGGGAAGCTAAAAGTTTGGATCAGGCGTGTATGGACGTTGGAGATGGTGAGTCGTGATGCCAATGATTCAGAAGAAATGGAGTACTGATGAATATATGCAGAGCGTCATAGGATTACGCTGATCAGGTCCATGCCGAATGCGACCGAGCCATCCCAATCGTGGAGGAGGAACAGGACACTACCGAGGACGGAGCATCACCATCGGGCACGATCAGCATAGAGGGCGAGGAACCAACTCAACTGGTCGCCCGAACACTACCTTCAAGTTTGCTTTCACGCGGCACGGGACTTTCGAGAGGAACATTCTTCACCAGATAAGCGTTACATGTTCGGGACGTTGCACAGCACGGCGTTTCAGCGGAGCATCGGGCAATCGAGACTTCAAGTGAAGGTATTGTGACACACCGCGAAGCTTCGAATGTGAAAGGAGAGACGTGGTAATTTACTAGTGTGCAGAAAATATACAGCAAATGCTACCTGGCATGAAGTTTGTTGCTTGACTTTGCATGCTTTCGGCCCCATCGGAGGTGAGCATTAGTGACAATCATGTGGCTAGCGACATGAAGTCCCTAGTATCATCGGCTACAACAGACATCTACCTCTACTGAATCTCCCGTCCCTACAGCCAACGCTGTGCCGGAGGTAAGAACATTGGAGGACTTCATGTCCGCTACGTACTCTCCTCTTCCCCCTTCTCACTGGGCAATCAACCCATCACCTACTGGACCTTACATCCAGCGTCCGCTCATGGGCTGGTCAGCGGATTTCTTCCTGCCGATCGTGGTCACAGCCTTGTCCTTTACAGATACTTCTTCACCTCCGCTTCGGCATTCCACTCATTGGGTTCTATGAAGGAATTTCCAATCAACCATTCGCCTAGTCACTATCAGCATGTTGCATTCCGAGATGGTCAGGTCTCTTCTCACCGACGAATCGAACGTTCGTGACTGCATATAGGTACGCGTAGTACAGATGCTCCAACACCACATTGTCGATTCTGCCTCGACTCGCGTACAAATTCCGAGCACGAATGCGTATGTTGCGCACTCGCGAATCCGAATCTCGAAAAGGCCTTTGGAAGCTGCATCAACGGCCTGTTCGACACTCAGCTCTGCATTGGGTCCTTGGGCCTTTGCAGCGAAATGCGCGAGCAAAAGTGAGAATGTCACCACATCTTCCAGTGCTTGAGCGGCGCCCTGTCCGCTAGTCGCTTGCAAAGTGTGCGCGGAATCACCGAGCAGAACGACTCCATTCGTGCCCCAGTGGGGTAGATCCGGCGTCGTCCAGAGCGGGTAGATTCTGTCGGTCTTGGATGTCTTGATACATGCCTGGATAACGGGATCGTTCCAAGATTTGTGGCGATCGTACAATCCCGCTTGGATTTCCTCGGCGTCCATGAAGCTGCTGAGAGGAGGCTCGGTTGTTCCCCATTTGGACCACCCCCCCGACTTTCTTCGCTGTTGTGGGTCGAGACGGAGTCGGGAATGTCCATGTCGAGGAAGGATCCCACACCGCGGAAACCTCTGTGTATGAGTCAGTCGACTGCCTGGCACCGATAGCAAACGTACTGACTCGAATTGCGGAGCGTATCGATCTTCGTTCTCTTTTCCGAAAAGCCCTTTCTTGACAACACTGTGCACACCGTCTGCGCCAATCACAAGATCGGCTTCATGGATCTCTCCGTTTGCCAGTCTGACTACTGGCTTCTGGCCATGCGTAGAGTCCACTGCAACGACCTCACCCTGTTGAATGATTTCCTTCCCGACGACTTCTTGCAGGCACTCCCAGAGAATGTATCTCGGACAGGAAATCGCAGCCTCCACTGGCAGCACATCATCCTTCGTCGGCAACAGAGCAAGTTCATGTCCTCGCGCTGATCGGATCCTGAACTTGTGGTTCTCGTATCCTCGACCTTTGAACCTGGTGTACAGCTCCGGGTCAATCTGCGCCAGTAGTCTTATGCTGCTCGGAGAGAGAACGATGCTGTTGCCGACAATCGCGGCAGAGTCGCTGAGCTCGCTTCTTTCCGATGCAGATTGCGTCTGAGTTTTGTCGTCTTTGTGAGATTCGAATATTGTAAATGTGTGCGATTCTGGGTGAGGAAGGACTTTTCGCAGTTTTAGATATGCAGAGAGACCTGCGACGCCTGCGCCGACTATGATGATCTTCATGGTCGCGGGCGATTCATGTCGATTGGAGACCACTTGTGAAATTCAGAAGTGTTGTGAGCAGGTCGAATACTGCCTTGTTCACCTTACCTCAATCCTGGTATCTTGAGTCTGCCGTCTCGGAATGACCTGGCGTGATTGGTTCACGACAACCAGCAATGAATACATGATCGCAATGCGAGGGACATGAGGGCTGCGATTGCGAGTCGTGCAATAAGCAGAGGAATGACGAGGTGTAGGTAGTGGAGCAGATTTGAGCAGATTTCGTTGCATGGGCAAGATGGCCAGGATGAGAAGTCTCGACTTCTTGTGCGCATGTTGACGGGACACAAGCCGAGTTTCCTCTGAGCTAAAGTCCAGAGGCCATCGCTGGAACAATCAATCTCTAAGCTCGCTGAGACGACCGACTTCTGAACATGGCCCAATATCCACCATCAGCGCCTGGACGGCTAGGCGATCCGACAATGTCAATATCGGAGGACTCTCGAACTCACCCGAAGTTGCTAGCCGCAGTACAAAATGAAGGCATGCACGAGACGACCTTTCTCACTCCCGAATTCACACCGGATGCCTCAAAGGAGGCCATAGTCGAGTTTTGTTCTCAAGCAGAGGCTGGAATCGAGGAGGTATACCGCCGCCTGGACTGCACAGTCATCCATCCGAGTCTGTCTTGCTCGATCGACGAAGCAGAAGACCAATTTGTCGGACCTGACGGGAATGTGATCAGAATCCTGACGTATCGTCCGGCTGGACAGTCTGGCCCGATTCCAGCTTTGCTATACTCCCATGGAGGCGGCATGATCATGCTTAGTACCGACAACCCAATGCATGTCGCCTGGTCGAAAGCTCTGGCACAGACTGGACTCCATGTCTTCCTCGTCGATTTCCGGAACACACTTCACTCGGAAGGGCTGAAGCCCTTTCCCGCCGGCCTCAATGACTGCGCTGCGGCAGTTCGCTGGGTTCGCGAGCACTCCGCAAAGCTAAACATCAACAAGATAGTCCTCCATGGCGAAAGTGGTGGTGGTAACCTAGCACTTGCCACTGCTCTGAAAGCGAAAGTAGAAGGCTGGCACGACGAGATTGACGGAGTCTGCGCAACTGACCCGTACATCAGCGGCGCGTACAACATGCCATCGGAGTGGAAGCTCCGCGAATTGCCCAGCCTGGTCGAGCTGGACGGCTACTTGGTCATGTGTTCGTCGAGCTCTCTGCATTCTCGAGTCTATGACGAGTTCGGCAAGCATGCTCGAAACAAACTTGCGTGGCCGTACTGGGCGGAGGAAGAGGACATGCGAGGGCTACCTCCGCATTTGATTGTGACAGCAGAACTTGATCCGCTGCGGGACGAAGGGAACGCATATTACAGAAAACTGGCGCGTGCAGGCGTTTCTGCGGTGGGTACAGTCAGCCTCGGAGTCGTTCATTCAGGCGAGCTGTTTTTACGAAGGGCGGCGCCAGAGGTCTTTCTCGCTCACTTGTGGGACATCAAGGGATTCGTCGATCGTTTGTAAGATGTAACATCTCACCCATGTCCAGCGCAGATTTCAAGTTCCTCGGAGTAAGTATTCGGTATATACGTATCGAGACGTGTGGCTGGATCAAGATTTTCTCTCGCAACTAAAGGGATGAATGAATGTCAGTGGCATCAGGCAAGCAATCGTGATGCATTGATGGCGAGAAGGGAAGAGTCTTCCTTAGAGCCGCTAAGAACGGCTGTATCCGCCCCTGGTTTTGACCTGAATTCTCCTCCCGGCGGAATCTCCTTCCCTTTCAACCACCTCATTGTCACTGTACAGTGTACGCTACGATCAGACATGTGAAGCGAAACATGACGGAGGGGTCGTGCAACTTCGATTCGTGATTGCTACGGCACTCCAGAGAACAGAGGCCTAAGTTCAGAATCAAGCTTCCCTCCAGTTTATCAAATGAGCGACTATTCGATTCCCTCCTCCCATGACCGATCATCATTCGTGGCATGATAGCCTGAGCTTCGGCAAAGCTTACGCGATGTCTAGTACGTAAGTCAGTTTTTCGATTGTCAGGCATCTTCAGAAGCTGGTTTTCGTACCCTTGGTCTCGTCCTTCACGTCGAAAAGCTTGCCCTTGGAGTTTGGAGCATGGGTACCGTAGGAGCGCTGCAGGTTGGCCTTCTCGGGAGTGTCGACGATCTCGGCGTTGTCGACGCTCTTGTCCTGTGGCCAGACGGCCTTCCATGGCTGAGACTTTTCGTCATCGTCCACGGTGAAGGGCTTACCCTTGGAGTTCGGGGCGTGGGTACCGTAAGAGCGCTGGAAGTTTGCCTGCTCGGGAGTCTCGACCACGATGGCACCTGCGTTGCCACTCTCGTCCTGCGGCCAGACGGCCTTCCATGGCTGGGCCTTTTCATCGTCGTCGACGGTGAAGAGCTTGCCCTTGGAGTTTGGGGCGTGGGTGCCACTGGAGCGCTGAAAGTTGGCTTGCTCGGGAGTCTCGACAGCGACGCTGCTTGGGTCAGCGTGCTCGTCCTGTGGCCAGACAGCCTTCCATGGTTGAGCTTTCTCTGCGACAGGAGACATGGTGTTTGTTGGGATGATGTTCGACGAAAACTTGATCGAAAAGAGACACTTGAAAATTGACGAGGATGGTCGAGCACTTCAAGTTTGGCAAATACTGGGACTCTATATCATTGCGGTCGCATCCATGCAGAGCGAGTATGAGCTGGATGATGCGGTATCGCTGGTCGAAGAACTATTTCGGTAATCAGGCAGAAGATTTCAAGAAGCGTCATTTCCAAGTGGTCAAGTAAGCCAGCTCGACCAAATCGCATCGACATCCAACAATAGCTAACTTGTGGAATAGCATCTGGAAGCCCCTCATTGGGCCGCTCCGCGACTATCCTCTGGCATACTGCGACGCAAAGTCCGTGAATACGGACACGGATCTCCTTACGGTCGACGAGGTGTTTCCGAAAATGGTCAATGAAGTCTATCAAGTTCTGTACAGTCCGAATCACAAGTGGTACTGGTAGTCAGACCAGACGGGGGAGGAGGTGGTCATCTTTGCCGGGTACGATTCTCGAAAGGGACAAGGTGTTGCGGTTCCGCACTGCTCGTTCGATTTGGGGGAGAACAGTCGCGGTGAGCCACGGCAGAGCATTGAAGTGCGTGCTATTGTATGCTATGATTGAGTATAGCTTGGAGACTGTGTACAAAACATGGCCTGACATATTCGTGATCGACACTGCTTGATTCTCGCTGGACATTGATATCTCCACCCGAGGAGTCCTCAAAATCCGAGGCGAACGTACGTCGCAAGACCAATGGGTTTCAGCCAGGGATCGCTCTGAGCACCATCCAGCGACAAACTTGCTCACTACTGACGGGTATATCGCAGCCTGTGATCTGGGGTATTCTACGCTGGATCTCGCCGCTCTGCAGAAAAACTTCGCGGCATTCTCTCAACTTTACTCATCATTGAAGCTCAACAGGCATACCTTCAGGGCCACGGTCAGGACAATGTCGGCAATGAACCCAGCCATTGATAGCAGTGGTGAGACAGGACAAGTTTGCATTCAGCAGTGTCAGCCCCATGAGCGACAAGCCATCGAAGAGCACTGCGAGACGAGAACGACCAGACTCCCAAAGTCAAAAGCGAAATAATCTCCCACGAAGAGGATCTTCTTGTTGATTGGGATGGTCCCCAAGATCCCCAGAATCCTCGGAACTGGCCATCAACAAGACGATGGCTTGTGATCATGCTGATCTCCGTTATCACTTTCAATCAGTACGCTTCTATTGGGCATCGGGCTGGAATGAGATGACTGACACATAGCCAATAGAGCCATGTCAAGCACCATGTTCGCGCCGGGAGCCGCGAGAGCAATGGCAGACTTCCACTCCAGCAATGAAGTGGTGGCTCAGCTCTTGGTCTCGATTTATGTCGTTGGACTAGCTGCAGGTCCACTCCTCCTGTCTCCTCTCAGCGAGCTCTACGGACGACTCCCAATAATGCATGCCACCAATCTGGCTTTCGTGGTCGGTGGGGTCTTGTGCGCGGTCAGCGTCGATATTCCCATGCTGATCTTGGCTCGCTTGCTTATGGGCATCAGTACCATCTCTCTGGGAGGCGGCTATGTTGCTGATCTGATGGCGCAGGAGGACCGCGGTCGAGCCTTGAACGTATGGAACGTTGGTCCAGTGCTGGTAGTTAACCATCGGAATCTCAAGATGTTCTTGTGCCGTGCTGACCAGCGTCTGAACAGGCGCCAATGGTGGGACCTGTTGTTGGTGGCTATATTACCCAGGAAATCAGCTGGCGGTGGACGTTTGGGCTGCTCTCAATAACAGTAAGACTTGCATCCAAATCGCCACCAGTCCTTGGTTGACATGCTGCAGGGAACCTTTTGGCTGATTATTTGCGTATTCTTCCTACGCGAGACGCATGCCCCGTGTCTGCTCGAGAGCAGAGCCAAGAAACTTCGGGCAACGACAGGAGTGCACCATCGATCGAAGCTCGACCCTGGGATTGCACCAAAACAACTCTTACTGGCATCGGTTGCGAGGCCCTGGAAAATGCTCGTATTCTGTCCAGTGATCATCATTGTGTCCCTATTCGGGTCCATTGCGTATTGCTTCGTGTACTTCATGTACTCAACATTGACGGATGTGTTCGTAAGCACTTATGGGTTCACGGAAGGTCAAGCCGGCCTTACTTTCCTCGGCCTGGGAGTAGGCTCTCTCCTGGGACAGATTCTGCTGGATTTCTTCATGCGGTGGCAAACGAAAGACCGTCATAGAACCCAGCGAGAATTGTCAGCAGAGGATCATCTGCCGCCGTTGGTCGTATCCGGTGTCCTCATTGCTCTGGGCCAGGTCTGGTATGGCTGGTCTCTGCATTACGTCTGGCACTGGATCGTCCCAGTCTCAGCAACCGGAATCACTGGACTCGGCATCATATTCGCATTTCAGGCAGTCCAAGGTTATCTGGTCGAGGCCTACACAAGCTATGCAGCCAGCGCGCTTGCTCTGAGTGTGGCCATTCGATGCGTTTTCGGCTTGACGGTACCTCTTGCGGGTCCGAAACTGTATGAGACCCTCGGGTACGGCTGGGGCAACACAGTGCTGTCGTGTGTGTATGTCCATGTTGATGCTCCATATCCAAGGCGCTCGCTGAACAAAGCCTAGTCATCGCACTCATGATGGTGCCGGCGTCGGTGCTTCTTCAGAGACTCGGACCACGAGTTCGGGCTGCTTCTCAGTATACTATCCGATGAAATATCGAGATGAAACCGGCCAGGGCGTCTACACCACACTTTGTCGATAGTATAGTCTAGTCTGATAGTCACCTTTTCGAAGAGGAAAAGAAGACACAGGGAAGGGCCAAGGTTGATGTCATGACTAAGCGCTGCTAATGCCTCAGGCAGAAGGGAATATCAATTTTCACACCATCAAGAAAGTCTGCTAAACATCCAGCGTCAGCACTTCGGCAACGAATGGTGGGCTACGCGCAGAGGTCAGCCATGAACTGCTTGAGCTACCAATTTACAGCATACGAGATGAGGGCCATTGACAGCCTAGCCCTGCCGAGTGAGCCTGCCGTCCAAGCCGCCAAGAGTTTCAACATATATGCCTTTTCAACGCCACGCTCGAATCCAAATGCTCTTCAAGACGACCGAAACCCGTGTCAGTCTCCCCACAACACCCTCGCGACCGGCGTTACAGTGCCCTCCACCGTCTCTCCGCCATTCTCCAACACCTTCTTCTTCTCCACCAATCCCCGATTACCGAAAAAGGTGATCACTAACAACCCCTTGATCGCTGCCGCAACCACCAATGCCGCACTCGGACTCCTCCATCTCATTGTTCCAGCTCCCACAAATCCACCGGCCAACATCATCCCGAAGAACGCCAATCTCCGATTCCTCTTCTCGTTTCTCAGGGCAAAAATTCGCCGATCCGTACACAGCTGAATCAGAGCGCCGGTAATCATCGTGGTGTTCAACTCCGGCATGCCCACATTCAACGCAGTTCCAATTTGTCCCGCCTCAGCGAACGAGAGGAGCGCCAGGATCGCTAGGGCGCCCGATCCTGTTTCCTTCCTCGAAGCGAAGTACCGTATCGCCGCGGCCGCTAACATTAACAGCGCCTGGAACGCATTGCTAACCAGTAACCATATCCTCCTCTTCTGCCGCGACACATGCCCCAGATGTCCGAAAAACGCAGCACCAATAATGAAGACGGATATGGAAACGCCTACGTTTTTTTCGAATCCGGGACCTACAGAGGCGTGACCAGATGCGTACAGCGCGAGGAAGAGGGTGTTGCCTGTTTGTTTGGAAGCGAAGACGCGGTAGGTTGTGTAAGTCATTGCATCGAGGACGCCGGTTGTCAGCGTCATGAGGAGGAGTTGAGCTTCGAGGTACCGGTCTGTGGCAACTTCTTGCATGAAGTAGGTGCGCCAATTCGTGCGGCTGGGAAAGTAGAACCTGGATGTGGCGGGTTCCGGAGGTGTTGAGATTGTTGTTTGGGACTGCGAGGGAGGATTAGGTGCGTGCTCTTGCGTGTTGATGATGGACGATGCTTGACTCTTCAGGAACTTACGTTCGACCGCGAATTACCCAAGTCATTGAGCCTGTCGGCTCCATCATTGCTTGACTTGTCTTCCGATGGATGTGTGTATTCTTCCAGGAACTGATGCAAGCCGCGATGAGTCGGCAATTCTTGTTGAAGGGCCTGGTCCAGTTGTGGAGCCGTCACGGAGCGGTAAATCTGTGTTGGACGAGAGGGTTGCCGGGACAAGCTCTCGGGCGACGACATCGTCGAGAAGCTGGCACAATCGAATCATGGAAGGATTTGAGGAAGACAGACCTAGGACCCAAGTAGCAACTGGTGTCTACGAGGGGTTGAGCAAGTAGCATCGAGACTATCAGATCGACAACACTACCATTCAGTCCCGAGTCCACGAAACGTCCCGAGTCCACGAAACGAGAGAAGCGTCATCAGTCAAGCTCAAAACGCAATAAACTTTGTGTGATCTGTATCACAAATACATGGTGGACCGCGGGAGGTTTAACCTCGACAGCACAGAATTGGACCCGACCGCGAGCGCTTTGATATCTATTACCTCCTTGATTGCACCGTACGATTCGTATATTGGCAGCTCGGTCTGCGCTGGAGCAAACGGACATGTATTCCGAGGGTGAGATGTGACAACTATACTGTTCTAGTATAGTGCTGCTGCATAGCGCCCGTCGAATCACTATCCTTGCTTTAGCTCCCTCTACCGGATGGGTTCTCAAAGTGACGTTGCGTTTTTGTCTGTTCACTGTATGGCCACGCGGCCCCGCAGAATCTTGTCCATGACGCCGATGCCAAATATCGATTTACCGTCTCAGAGTTCAGCTTCTGTTTGAACTCTGAGGCCCCAGCTACTTACACCCTACTACTACTACTACTACCGCTTGTCTCTATATATATCTAGCTCTTATAATAC
>AFIY01000532.1:0-18695 GCA_000223825.2 Zymoseptoria passerinii SP63
TGTCGCTACCAGTCGTCCGTAACATTGGCAATAGTACGGAATTTCCTGCCAAGGTTCACATCCCCGACCTCACCTCTCCCACGACTCCACGACACCGAATCCATTGCTCCCTTATAGCCTTCACCTCCCATGCCATTCGAGGCCTTGCTATTCGAGGCGTCCTTGTGATTCCCGCCCAATTCACCCGAAACCAAATCCTCCCCATGACACAAGCGCTCCTCCAGCCGAATGAGCCGTGGACAGCAAGACAGTGCGAGTGACAGTGTGCTGCGAGTGGCAGTAAGATGTCAGCAATACTGCGAGTGACAGCAAAAATTTGAACGTGCTGCGAGCGGCAGACAGAATTTGAAGATGCCGTGAATTCCTCAGCCACCGCAAAAATCGCGGACTGCCGGACTGCCCTGAGCCAGCAGCTACCATAGACCACTCTTTCGCCTCATGCTGCCGCTCGTAGGACGCTGCTACTCGCAGTGGCTCCAGGTCCACCGGTCGAATGACTTGCGGTTCTTCTGGTTGGACAGTGCTCGGGTTGTGCTGAGGACTCGGATACGGTCGGATGGAATGACAGCCGCAATGACAGTTCGGATGGCGTGGGCGCAGCATGATGCTGGCTTCTACAGAGCGGTAGAAACGAAGCATTCGTCATGAGTGCAGCCCGAACAAAGGTCGTGCCACAGCCAGACAATGTCAAGTTTGGCTCACAGCTTCGCCTTCACACTTCCGTCCGGCCCCTGATTCTGCTTCACGCCAAAGGTCTCTCCAGTTTTCAGCCACTCCATCTCAGCGGCTGTATTCTGTCGTTTTAAGCACTCGTTGCGATGAGGAAATCTCCCAAAGTCAGCGATGATGTTCAAATGAGCTTTCCTACCAGCAAAGGACTTCTCGGCGGACGCCGCAGCTGCATCATCTCCTGCGTCCAGTGCTTCTCTATGGCACATCTCCATCGACTTGAGTGCCATTTGCTGTGAGTTTAGATGCTCTGCATACATCAGAGGCATGCCCAGCTAGAAGACCGTCACCGGATTCCCTCGAAAGTACGGCTGCTGAAACAGACCTGGATTCGCAGCGAGTCGACTACGCAGCCCACTCCAAGACAGCCAGTCGTAATATCCGTAGACTGGTAAGATTTGCCGTGCATCATCTCGTCGATCGCGCCAGACTGCAGCTCGAGGCGTTGATGTTGAGTCGCACTATGTACAGTCAGTGAAAGGAGGGAAGTGCAAGAGAGGCGCTTGACTCAACTTGTTCGGCAACGAATAGCTGGAGGACGATATTTTGTGTTAGTTTCGTTCTTGAGCGCTCGACATTGTGTTGTATACTAACAAGAGCAGGATCTGTTGTGGGACAAGCGAGGTATTTATGCAACGAACCTAGGTTTGCGTCTAGGGACTGTTGTACGAGCACTTCAGACATCAGCTTTGCTTTGCTTTGAGATCAAACGACGAAGTCGCAGTATGCGAATGAGGATGAGGTCGCAATGTAGCTCTGATTACATCCTGGAGGCGATAGGCGAGCTTGATGCCATGGGCGGACCCTACAAATGACAGTCGTGTGCGATCATGTACCGACGAGGCAGTTCGATAGTGTTAGAACTACCTGAGAGCCGAGAATCTGCTGGCCGTCCGCAAGCTAAGCATTGTTGCACGCATGACCAATCAAGCGACCAGCACTTCGGCTGCATTTGTTTTGATGGCCTTTGTGCATCCACCTTCGTGACATTGTCCGCTCCATTTCTCCGAAGCAGCCCGTCTCCAACAGCGCTGATGACCCAGGTCGAGTTCGTCTGTGCCTCCGCACGCATCCGTGGGGCGTAGCTAGCTTGGGCTTCCAATTTCCTTTCACTCTGAAAGCCTGGCCATGTCATTGATCTATGTAGGCATGCCACTCTTCAGAATTGGGCAACTTGGGAGTGGTCTTCGGGGATGCCATGTCCTCAGGCAGAGACTCATGGCCGGTGATGGCGCACCGCGCTGTCCCGTTGCCCTTACGGACTTGAGAATTGCCGCGAACTCTTGCCAATCGATGATTCGGTGCGGTTCGATCTGACAAGCCTCCATTTACACTGCATCTCGCCGGCTTCAGCCCCAGTCTAGACTGCGGGTCAACACGAGATCGATTTACCTTCAGCCTGTGCGCCAAGGTGGATCCGATGCAAGCAAGTGTGGCATCGCTCAAGCGACGAACTCTGACGGCAAGTCTCTCCTCGATCCCAGTGACTCGGGGTGCACATTAACACAACGAATTGGCGCCGCCATTTTCACACTTTTCAACCTCTCATGCTCTTTCATAGATCGTCGTCAATGTCAATCTCGTCCGCGTTGCTGACCTTCAGCCCACCAGCAGACTCTCCACCACCCTCAACCTTCGGCGGTCGATTTCCACCTTCCGGGCCACTACTCGCGGCAACGAATCCAACTGGCGCCCTGGCTTGTCTCTCGAGCGCAGCCATGGCATCTGCCTTTTGCGCCCCAAGCTCCGCTTCATCCGCATCGCCGTCGCCATCTTCTCCGTTGGCTTGTGCCATTTCCTGCTGTCTGGCAACAGCCTGGCTGGCAATGAAGTTGACATCCGTGTTGAATTGAGCCTGCACAGATCTCTTGATTCGCAACATCTCCTTGAACGTGTCCTCGTTTCCATGCTGCACTTCGAAAGCTTCCCACTTCCTCCAGAACTCCGCGTTGACTCTGGGATCGCAAAATTGCGAGGCATGGCCGTAGATTGCTCTTGCACGGTCAATCTCGCCAAGACGACGTTCCATCTCCGCGAACTTGACGCACATGACACCAGCTTCCTTGTCTGGCAAAGCCGCAATGGCACGCTCGTAGATCGATCGCGTGCTGGTCAGACCAAAATTGGACGCGGACTTGGTGATGTAGAACTCGAACATCTCAGCTCGGTCTTCATCGGCCACGGCACGAGTAGCACGTTCGTAGATGCGCATGGCGTGACGTGCGAGTCCTCGTTCTTCTTCGAGGGCGCCGTACATAAGGTAGAGAGTCTTGGCGAAGCGGGGTGGGCATCCTTCGACGGCTTGCTCGAAGAGGTCGCGGAGGCGTTCGATGGAGATGCGTCGATCGACGGCTTTGGTGAGGTACAAATTCCACAGCTCGAATGCGACAGGGTAGGAGAACAGGTCAAGCCCACGCTCGTAGACCTTGAAGCTTTCTTCGTGGTAATTGTTCTCCTCGAGCAGGTTGGCGTAATTGACGACGGTCTGTGGAGTGGCGATGCGGAGTTCGAAGATGCGGTCGTAGATCTTTTTGGTCTCTTCCAATGATGATACCGACTCCACCAGATCGACGTAGAACGACCAGAGCTTCCAACTCTTGTGGACTCGCTGTTGCGGCGAGAGGTTCTCATCGAAGTAGTCAACGGTGCTCCTTTTTGGAGCCTTGGTAGCGCTGGCCATGATGTTGACCGCTTGGTCAAAGTTCTCATTCCGTAGCTCCATCTCTGCCCACTCTGTCCACATTTCAGCCAATTCAGCAACGGACTTGTACGGCACCTTGACAGCCTTCTCCATGATGATCCGAGCATTTGCCAAATCACCGCCTTCTTCGTAGAACTTCGCATAATTCGTCCAGAGTTCATGGAAACGACCAACAGCTTTTTTCGGGCTGATTGCTGCGATCGCGTTTGCGTATGTTTGGACGATCATGGGCTTGTTGTCGCCCCACAGAAGGACTCGCTTCTGCCATTCGTTGACGTTGTGAGGGTTCTGTCGCAGTAGCACGTCGTTGACCAGGAACGGACGTCGATCCATCAATTGCTCGAATCGCAGCATACGAATGTCCAGATCCAGATCTGCGTCCTCGTCGACCCTGCCCTTCGCCTGCCGCGCCGCAGACTCTTCTAGCTTGATAGAGATCAGAGCCTCCTCTGCTTCTGCATACGTGTCGAACACCACACTAAAGTCGCGAACGGTCATGACTGTTGTGATGCCTTCCTCGAAGATGTCCCTTGCCCGTTCGTATGAACCGAGGTTGATATAATATCTGGCCAGACCAACCCATAAAATACCACGCTGGTCCGGAAACCTGTCACAGCCAGAGCGAATGATCAACTCGACGTCGATCGTACTGCCATCCGGTAGTGGCACAGGATTCGGTACCGATCTCGCGTTATCGATCAAGATCTCCAGCATCTCCGTCCAATGCTGGAACGGTCCCTTTGCCTGCCTGCTCTGAAACTTGGGGTCATTCAGTATCCGGATGTACTGCTGCACGGCTTCTGTGTATTTCCCCTCTTTCGCCAACAGATCGACAAACTCCTCAACGTGCTCAGGGTGCAGTTGAATATATCTCCTCCATACTTTCACGGCCGTCTCTCCTCCGGCCGAGTACGCGAAAGGCCGGTAAAGCATCCATATGCGATTGTGCTGGGTCACAGGCAGCGCTCTCAGCGCGCGATCGAACGTCCTCCGCGTGAATGTAACCAGCGGCTGCTGACACAAGAATGTGAGGTACATTTCCCAGATCTTCGGCATCTTGTTCAAAAGTACCAGCGCTCGCTCGAATAGTGCGTTGACTTTTTGGAACTCAGCCTTCCACTTCGCCGGGCTCCGTCCTTGCAAATGCTTCACGCGCAACTCGAGGTACATCTTCCACAGCTTGTAGCTTCTCGGTAAAGCATTGCAAGCCCGCTCCAGCACAAAGCTCTGCTCCAGGAGGGTGCCATACTGTCGTTTGAAGTAGGCGTAGTCCAGCCAAGCTTTGAGGTTGTCCGGCGCGCGAAGAATGTCGTTCTCGTAGATTTCGTCGTTCTGCGACGAAACGAGACTCATGTTGAGATTGGTGTGGCGCATGGGGAGGGAGATGGGACTCATGTTGAGATTGGTGCGGCGCATGGGAAGGGAGATGAAGCGTAGACCGCCCAGCATTGCTTTGAGATTCGATTCATTCATGTGACTTAAGTTGGTCAAACGAAGGTACCTTACCTATCTGGTCAATCCGCGACTTATGACTCGATGCCAGAAGTCGCTACTTTTTGATACTTGACATGCGCTCTTCTCACACGGCCCAGAGTATACAAGCCTTCACACCGCGCAGCATCACTGCTCGCCGCCCTCGATTCTCTTGCTGTCCTCAGCACTCTGCCCGCGGTATGGAAAGTCAAGCACAAGCTTACTCGGCTCATCCATCTTCTCCTCGCCGCCGACCAAGTCTTCAACCTCGATACTCTTCCTATTCTCAGCGCGCTTCCCGCGGTATGGGAACTCAACCACAAGCTTTGTCTTTTCTTGTTCCGCCTTACTCGACTTATCCTCCTCGTTCATCCTCGGCCAAGTCTTCCTCCTGGTACTGCTTCAGCTCGTCCAGCTCCTTACGCAGTACACTGAGCGCATTCCGATCTAGCACGCGATGCTTCGACGTGAGCCTATCGGTCTCTGCATAGATTCGCTCGGCAATCAGGCGGTGTCTAGTCATATTGTTAGCGTAGGTTGCAGACATATCAGCAGAAGATGGAAGAGATGGTAGACAACGTACTCCTCTGCTTCGTCAAAGAACGATGCTGCGTGCGCCCACATCAAGTGGTTCCTGATTTGATGCCATCTTGGGAGGCTTGGATCCCTGAGGTTGTGCATTGGAGCTTCGACCGCTCCATGCCAGTCGCCTGCATTGTAGAGCCTCTCTACTTCTTCGAAATCCGTGTCGTACTTCCTTTTGACGGGCACCGGCGCATTCTGGCCAGAGAGTCCTGGGCTGATTGTTGAGGATCCTGACAATGGCGCATCTCGGTGGTGGATACGACGACTTTATCTATTGCAGGATGTCTCCATTCGCGAAGTCTCCTCTCTGCGCCTCCAACGGGCGTCTCACGACGGTTGCGCCAGCTACAGAATTCGCAACCGGTTTTACGGATCCTTGGCCTACCTCGTTTCGCAACCAGTACATCTCCAGCAATCGAACTGTATTGTGAACTTTCTCTGGTACGATTTCCCTCGAAGCAAGCATGACGCAATCTTCAACGAGCTTCGCAAGCTTAAAGAAGAGTCTGAGTACTGCCCGGCGGCGGCTAAAGACCTGGAGTTTCTGGACTACCTAAATTTGGTACGTGTACAGAAACTCGGGGGGCTCAGCGCCTCGAAGATGACGACGATGAAGATAGCGCCGCAGACGTCGACGACGATGAGGATGCAGCGGCGGGCCTTCAGCGGCGGTCCTTCATGACGACGGCCAGCAGCACATGCCAGACGATGAAGATATGGACGACTTCGGGAGTGGCGAGTTTGACGAAGCTGGTCGAAGAGACATCGATTTTCGCGACAGGTACGAACGGATGCAGCAGGAGTGGATCAACAACGAGTCTGTATTTCAGGAAGACGGCCTCATGCAGGACCCTATCGTGGTGGAGTGCTTTGCCTTTTTGCAACAGTCGATGCAAGACGACGATGAGTTATCGTTCGAGATGATGGTCAGCCGCTTGGTTGAGTACTCAGAAGATGGATGTGCACCACCTTTGCAACCTAGCTTGATGCCCGGTGTTGAGCTGTTGGAGGTCGGAATACGCAACATGGCTCAAGAGCTTGGTGGACTGGCGGCGATTGGCCTCAACACCCAGGTGGGTGGAGAGGGAGCGAGATGAAAGCTGCAGTTGATGCCAGGTCATTCAAGCAGTACTATCTGAGGAAAGCCGAGTTGGAGTCCTTGCTGGAGGTAGGAGCGGCGGAACTTCGATCCCGCGCAAATGCGAGTCGGATTGCGGTGCTCGTGTTAGAGCATGGGGCCAATGAGAAGACTATGCGGTCTCTTACGTCGCAATTGGAAGGCCTGCGAGCCCGCAACAGCGAGATTGATGAAGAACTGGCGATGTTGAGGGATAACTTTGTAGCAGCAAAATGACAACTCCCCAAGCTTTCTTTCCTTGTGACATTCCATTTGACGCCCCCACGCCAAGGGGGCGGAGCTAGTTCCGTAAGGTCTATCAGTCTACCTGACTTTGGGAGCTTCATGGCTTCTCATGCAAACCGTCCTACATCTACACTACGTAAGACACCAATCGAACCGTATTCTCCGTATCTGGAAGCTGCAAAATCTCGATCTCTCACGTCCTACTCACCCACAAACCGCTCAAAATGTCGGGCAAGGTACATCTCGGTTCAGCACAATCTACAGATCCACGACTAATGCAGCCACGCAGGACCGCGAGCAAGTCTTCCCGACCCGCCAGTCGCTGGGAATCATGAAGTCGAAGTTGAAAGGAGCACAAACAGGCCACGACCTCCTGAAGCGCAAATCTGAAGCCCTCACGAAGCGTTTCCGCGAGATTACAAGACGCATCGACGAAGCCAAGCGCAAGATGGGTCGTGTTATGCAAATCGCCGCCTTCTCGCTCGCCGAAGTCACATACGCCGTAGGAAACAACAGTATTGGATACCAGATCACCGAGAGCGTACGCAATGCCAAGTTCCGAGTTCGAACTAAGCAGGAGAACATCAGTGGTGTGTTTCTGCCGGCCTTTGAGAGCTTCCAGAAAGAGGGTGCGAGCGAGTTTGGTATGACTGGACTAGGCAAAGGTGGACAGCAGGTGCAGAAATGTCGAGAGACGTACACCCGAGCTGTGGAGACTCTGGTCGAGCTGGCGAGTCTGCAGACGGCGTTTGTGATCCTGGATGAGGTGATCAAGATGGTGAATCGAAGAGTAAATGCTATGTAAGTGCCGGAGGTCTTTCACGCATTTGGAGGATTGTGCTGACATTGCCGATATAGTGAGCATGTCATCATTCCTAGGACAGAGAACACGATCAAATACATCAACACAGAACTGGACGAGCTGGACCGAGAGGAGTTTGTGCGGCTAAAGAAGGTCAAGGGTTTCAAGGAGAAGGCGGCCGCAGAGGAAGAAGCAGAACGAAAGAAGAAGGCGGAACGAGAGAAGGACAACGAAGAGGGTGCAGCGAATGGCCAACAGTCGGGAGAGAGCAAGAACATACTGGGCGAAGACGGCGACGAGGACGTCATCTTTTGAGTATTTGGTGAAAAGCTCCAGCGAGTCCATCACTTCGACGAGATCGCTCTGATCAAGATGTTCATGGCTCATACGGTCGTATCAAAGCTGCTCAACATGCAGTCTGTCAAGCGACGCTCTGCTCAGCCTCCTTCATATCTACATCGTTAGACTTGACCTCAGTCTGCGGTATGCCTAGGCTTTCCAGCTCGGCCAGCTTGAGTCTCGTCTGGTCAGCGTCCTCCGTTTCCCTCTTCTCAAGATCCTCTCGCGCGGCCTCATCCTTCCTGTCCTTCTCAGCCTTCTCTCTGGCATCTACTTTGTCTTTCTCGACCTTCTCCAAAGCTTCCAATTCGTCCTCCACCTCACTTTCGTCAATCTCTCCCGCAGACACTTCATTAATAGCGTTGCCAATCTCATCAGCATTCATCATCTCTTCTCGCAGACCGTCCATAACATCCTGCACTCGCTCCACACCGCCTGTCTGCTTGTTGAGACTTTTCAAAGCCGCGCCACTCGCTTCCATGACCTTGACAACCTCCACTTGGTCGCTTGCTTGTTCGATCTTGGCGTACACGTCTTCCAGCTGCGTCAGTGTTGCTGTACGCAGACCGAGCTTCGTCTCCGCAGCCTTCTTCTGACGCAGCGCGATCTTGGCCGAGTGAAGCTGTTTCTTGCTCACTGCCTCCCGAGCTGCTTTGTCTGAAGAAGATATTCGTTCCGTAAGCTGATCAATCTGAGGGGCCAGGGAAGCTATCAGAGAGCGGAGAGACGCTATCGATAGGTCTCCTTCCGTGACAGGCGAAGGTACAGATTCCGTGGGTGATGTGAACTTAATGGTGCCGGAGGCGGCATGGTAGGATATGGCTTGACGGTCGCGCGCGAGATGAACCATCAAAACGGAGAGGTCGTTCTGGCTTATTCCTCCGTCCAGTCCAAGTGTAGGTCCGAAGGCATTTGAGAACGCTTCCCGTGAGAATATCCGTGAGCTGGGACTCGTAGCCGTTTTCGAGATCTTGTCCAGTACCGCTTTCGCCGCGGCCTCCACGTTTCCGACCACCACAAAGTTTCCCTTCACAAGCTTGTCTTCGCTGTTTCCGATCACGCCCAATTGCCTCAAACCCCATCCCACAACTTCTCCTACACTGGGCACCCATCTCTTTTTGTACAAGCTCTCTTTCTTATCGAGAAACGTCCTAAACTCGATCAGCGCTCCGCCTTGAATCGCATCTTGCAACACGGCCCCCAAAGCCAGCGGTCTTCCATATTTTCCCTCCAGATTCCCTAAGAGCTCCTCTCCACCATTCAAGACGAAGCGATCATTTTGGGCGCCGTTCGATGAAGGAAGTAGACCGGCTTTCGATGCGGATGACAAGGCTCGGAGCCATGCGGAAGAGTTCGCAGTGTAGCCATCGGGGTTTGTTTGGCGTTGAGATCGGAAATCGGAGTAGAGAGATGCTAGACGTGATCGACTAGAGAACGGAGGCTTTGTGTCAGCGAGTGCTTGAAGCTGGGGAGATCATGGACGGATTACCTGCGGAAAGCTTCTTCGTGGGTTCGCAGGAACTCGAGAAGCTCACTCATGGTCAAGTTGAGTCGAGACGGACGGGGTAAGAGAAGTCGAAGTGTGCAAGTGAGAGAAACACTTCTACGCGAAAAGTCCACGTGCTGTATCAACACTGACGTGATTAGCGCCAATGACCCTGCAGGTCGTCTCTTCACATGCGCGCCAAGATATTGTATGAGTGGATGCGACCGAGCGAGACGATTGAATCGAAAAGGGGTGCAGCTCCTCAAGGAGTAATTTTGGGCTATCGGCCATAGCCGCAGAATTCTATGGTCTGATACATACAGCTCCATCGCGTTCAATCCATCTGATTCACATCCTCATGCCTGCCCTAGTGCCCGTGTCCATCGTCTCCACCACGCTGTTCAGGGTCGAGCTTGATCAGGGTGTCGATGCGCATAATCGCTACACAAGCCTCGACGGCCGACTTGAGCTGCTTCACTTTGCTCATGCTCGGCTCTAGCACACCAGCCTTGACACAGTCGTGCACCCGGCCGCGAGTGAGATCGAGACCGTAGTTCTTGTAGCCCTTCGCCTTGGCCAGTGCCTTTGCATCAGCATCCAGCGCTTGTTGCGTGGAGGGTCGAGCAGGAGGGGCCGGTGTGCCATTCGCTGGGGCTGGTGGGTGTGCTGAAGCTGGCTCCGAAGTACGTTGCGATAATGCGTGGCGCGAACGCAGCTGAGCAACAAGTTCCGAGCTGTCCTTGGCCGCGTTGACTGCGAGTGTGTTGGGAATGACTAGAAGAGACGCAGCGAATGCACCGATGGCGAGCTGCTCGCGAGAGCCAACACTTGTTGCCCACTCCTCGAGATAGATGTGCAGCGCGGTCTCGACGGCGCCACCACCTGGGACGATGCGGCCGGATTCAAGAGTCCGCTTGACGGCAGACAGCGAGTCGTGCACGGATCGCTCCATCTCGTCGAGGGAGTACTCATTGGCACCTCGGAGGATGATGGAAGCCGCAGTGTGCACCTTTGGACCCTTGACCAGGATGAGCTCGTCGTCCGATATCCGCTCCTGCACAACTTCCTTCGCCTCGCCGAGTGCCTTTGGGTCAAAGAAGTCGTCGCCGGTGTTGATGTCCGCCAATGTGCTGATCATGGTCGCACCAGTAGCCTTCTCTATCCGTCTGAGATCCTCCTTCTTACATCGGCGCACAGCCATCGCTCCCTTCTCCACAAAGTGCTTCAAACACATGTCGTCGATTCCCTTGGTAGTGAAGATGACATTTGCACCAGCCTTCAAGATCATCTCCACCCGCTCAATCACCATGCTCGACTCTCGCTCGCGAATCTTCTCCAATTGTGCCGGGTCGTCAATCACAATATTCACGCCAAGCTTCATTCGTTCCTTTTGGAAGTTCATGTCCAAGACTGCAATCTTCGCATCCGTGACCCTCGTCTTCATCGCTTGCGAGGCCACAGTGCAGTTGAGTGCGTAGCCTTTGACGAGCTGAGACTCTGTTGCGCTCTTGCCATGAGCTTTGAGAACATTGACCGCCTTGACCGGGTATTTGACCTCTCCGCGAGCGTTCGTAGTCTTGACGCTGGTGATGGCATCCACAACCATGTTCGAGAAGAATTCAGAGTCACCACCGATGATCTTGCTAGACATGCTCGTCTTCGCGATGTTGACCAAGCTATCCCGGCCCAGCGTCTCGACTTTTGTGCTGACGTTCTCGTTCATGTATCGAACAGCCTCGCGGAGCGCCAGTCTGTAGCCTGTGATGATGGTGGTGGGGTGTATCCGCATCTTGACCAGCTCGTTTGCTCTTCGCAGCAGCTCTGCAGCAATGAGAACCACGCTCGTTGTGCCATCTCCGACCTCCTTATCTTGCTGCTGTGCGAGATCCACGAGGATCTTGCCAGCTGGGTGCTCGACGTTGAGAAGACTGAGGATCGTGGCTCCGTCGTTTGTGACTGTGACCTCGCCGATGTCATCCACCATCATCTTGTCCAGGCCGCTAGGTCCGAACGATGACTTGACGATGTTGGCGATGGCTTGCGTGGCGAGTACATTTTGGTCGCGAATGTCCGCGCCGCTGATCTTCTGGCCTCCAAGAAACAAGGTGCCCTGATTGCGCGACTGCTCGAAGATTCCTGCCATGGCTGGCTATTGGGGATAAAGGTGGGCGCCGAAGGGATCGAGATTGTCCTTTGATCGAGGGCACGAAAAGATGGCGTTGTCCGGATGACGGAGGTCGCAGAGATTGGGTGATGTTGATGCGTGTTGGGGACCTGGCCAAAATTTCCTTAAAGCCCGCGTCGTAGCTTGGAGTCGCGGTGCACAGCTTTGTTGGAGCGCACCGGAGCCAGTGCCGGCAGCGCACTTCACGACCGACCAAGGGACGTTTCGGACACTTCAATCCTCAACTCTACCAACAACATCGTCAAGCCCCCACACTAGATGCTCACCACACTAGATGCTCACCATACTGCCCGCATCGCAAAGAAACGTTCACGAATGTCAAATGACCGATCTGAGCCCTCATCAATGCACTCTTGACAGCTCCGGACTCCCGATTACATCGTCACTGTCACACTCGAGACCGTCATCAAGTTGTCATTGAAGACACTTCTCGGCGATTAGAGGAATGAGACGAATGCGCTCCGTGGGACTGTGACTGTGGCGAAGAGTAATTGAAATACGTACTAATCTAGACCAGGAAGGAACGGAGACGCAAAGGTTTCAGAAACAACAGGCTGTGCTTAAAGCAGACGCCTGTGCCTCTTAGATGGCCTCGGGCCTTAGGAGGACAGGTGCACAGCTGCTTGGGACTGTGGTGTGCTCATAGCCATTGACACTCCAGAAAAGCTGAGGAGCACCGTGGTACCAGTCACAGACTGTGGGACGAACGAAGTGTCAGCAATTCACGATTCGACCTGGGACCTGTCATGGTACAGCACAAGGAGCCAACTTACCAAGCCATCCTGCAAAGCTATCAGAGGAGCCCCCGGGCGCGCCTTGGGAGGAAGTCCACTGCAGGCCATTCTCGTTGAGGTAGTAGCCACCATCTCCCTGTCCGAGGTTCATCGCCACGCCCGACCAAGCGGCATATGGAGCATACGACATGGACAGCCCCGCCTTATTGGCGCCCGCGTCAAAAACTTGGTGGCTGTTGTCAAGATGTCCGACGCTCGCGGCGGTCTTGTTGGCCGTGAACAAAGGGTCGTTCAATCCAGCCCCGGTATGGGAGGCATAGCTGTCGATGGTCAGTGAGACCGTTTCGGCGATGGCAGGTTATGATTGCGGTATGCTTACAGGTACAAGCCACTGTGCTGCACGTTGGCTGAAGCGGGCAGAGGCTCGGTCTTCAAGACATAGTCCGAAGGGTACGCAGGCGCGTTCCTTCCAATGGCTGCGGCACTCGCAATCGAGGTAAGGGCGGTGGCGGTAGCGAAGTACTTCATGGTTGTTATGATGGCAGTATGTGTGGACAATGGATCGAAGATGTTTTTCTTCTCTGGTTGCTGAAATAGAATTGCTTGATTGAGGTTGGATATTCCACCATCGAGGGCATTCGGCGGATATATATGCGTTCTCAAACGGAGTCTCTTTGACTACGTCTGTTGCATCTTTTTGCAGTATCGACAACTGTATGTGTGCTAAATGGGGGTTGGCACAAGATCGACACATTCTACTTGCCGAGCTGTGTGCTATTTCTGTACATTTACTGAATCACAAAGTACGGTGACCGGTCACTGATCAGCATCGTTGCATCGTTGCATTGACTCGAAGCCTATTAAGCACAGCATATCGGCCACGACTGTGAGAGGAAGTCACATCCTAGCTACCATGAATAGCATCTTCAAGCGCGCTAGGTCCTTGTAAGCTTCGAGAAGGATTGCGCCGGCTGCGCAATGACGACACGCAGTAGAATCCTTGGACGCCTGATAGAACCGTCCCTGATGTAATCAGACGACCAGTATGTCTTGCATGTCATCTTCTTATGATCGATACGAGCACTCAGCCAATGTTCCCTGCCTGGGAACAGAAGGCAAATGAGGCGTGCTCTGCCCGAGAAGAGAAGTCAGATCAGGCGTGCTTCTCGTACAGGCAGGCTCATCGGCCTTCACGTCCGAGTCCGACTTGCATGCGGCAGACTTCCCTCTCCAGATCTAGGAGGCCCGTGGCTTCGAACAAGAGAAGATCATGATTTCGGTGCTGAATTCCTGGGCTCCACTTCACTGGCCGCGGTAGCCGGAACTATTTGTACTGTGTTCGCAGCGCGGCAGTGGCGAGAGCGTCGATAGCGGAGACGATCCAGTCGCACGGCTGAGACAACGTCCTGCTGCTCGATTTCAAGCTCCTCCTTCTCCTCGACCAGCAGCACTCCTCGTGCTATGCTGCTTTCTTACCACGCCAGTTCTGAGATGCGTAGGACATTCTGACACAGAGCAGCGAAATATCGGCCAGAACCATTTTTGGCAAGGCACTGTCGGGCAGCATGTACCGAATGGGTAGGAGCTCGCAGCGAACGTCATTGAAGTAGGTATGATGCAACTCTCAATGATCCTCTCATTGATGCAGCTCAGTGAAATGTCTTTGTCGATGTGAAGACAATTTAAGGTTTTTGACGTGAGGCAAGCGCGCTGGGGTTCGCGATTCACGATAGGTAGGTACCTCGCGTCTTCCAAGGTCGAACTT
Organism: Zymoseptoria passerinii SP63; assembly: GCA_000223825.2. Lineage (NCBI taxonomy): Eukaryota > Fungi > Ascomycota > Dothideomycetes > Mycosphaerellales > Mycosphaerellaceae > Zymoseptoria > Zymoseptoria passerinii. The sequence continues at coordinate 14,163 of AFIY01000532.1, forward strand.
CATACGCCCCACTACACCAACACTCCACCTGTACACAATGGACGATGGCTACGACGTTCCGGACTCCACAGATTGGCTCGAGACGCCTCTCAAAGACTTCGCCAGCCTCGAAACTGCGTTGCATTGCCAAATATGCAAGGAGTTCTACGACACGCCGATGATCACATCTTGCAACCACACGTTCTGCTCGAAGTGCATACGGACTTCACTCTCGGCGGATGGAAAATGTCCCGCGTGTAGGAGTGCGGACCAGGCAAGCAAGCTGCGGAATAATTGGGCGATTCAAGAGGTGGTGACGACCTTCATCGCAGCAAGGCCGGCGGCTCTCCAGGTGGCAAGGAAGGCGCATGAAGGAGATGGTCAGAGGAAATCGGGAAAGCGGAAACGACCTGTTGTCTTGGACTCGGAGGATCTTGCTGAGACAGAAGGCCCAGCTCGGGCAACAAGAAGTAAGAGCAGGCGCATCGCGACGTCGCAGGAATCGCACATGGAGGCCATTGAGATTGGGGACAGTGAGGACGAAGAAGAGGCATACAGGCTTGACGCACCGCCGAATGATGGCTTGGTCGACTGTCCGCTCGAATGTGGCAAGCGCATGAAGGCCGAGGAGGTCTTTGTGCACCTGGACAAATGTGACGACGAGAAGAAGCAGAGAAATAAAAAGGCGTCTCAGCCTTTTGTGAAAGCCTTCGGATCCTCGCGGCCACTGTTAAGTCAGGACACACGGCCCCAAGACCGGATCAATGAGCTCAACTACTCCATGTTGAAGGAAGCTGCATTGACGAAGAAGCTCAAAGATGCTGGAATACCAAGCTGGGGAGCACGACAGGGCATGATCAGTCGACATCGAGAATGGGTGAACATCTGGAATGCAAATTGCGACTCAACACGACCGCGGACAAAACGAGAGCTGCTGCACGATCTTGATGTATGGGAGCGTACACAGGGTGGTAAAGCACCAACCGCTCAGGGGCTGAGCAGCAGCATCATGCGAAAGGATTTTGATGGTGATGCATACTCGAAGAGGCATCGTGACGATTTTAGCAGGCTGATAGCGGATGCGAAACGCAAGAAAGCGATTCAAGCACCAGATGCCGGTGCTTCAAAAGAGGCAGAGGAGCCGGAGATGTCATCAGGGGAAAATGCCAATGGGCAGCAAGTCTCCACGCCACAGCACCGACCAAACGGGGAGATTGTCAGCCATACAGACAATGACACGTCAACGCTGTACTCCGACAATCCGGAAGCACTTTCAGCAATTCGCAAGAAAGTGCAGTCGGTCGACTTGGACTCGTCCAGTGATCCAGTCTCGAACGCAGACTTCGCCAACGCGCGGTCAGTACCACCGTCCTCCCAGATCGAGCCACGTCGGCCTCAACATGATCTTTCGAGCACGACTAGCGAGTTGATTGATCCTTCAAGCCAATCCACCGTTGGCGATGGTCCAGGCTTTGACGCACGGCTTTCGTCCCAGCCGTCTGTCAAGCAACTGGAACACCGCTCAAGTCAGCACGACCACATCAGGCAACCACGTAATTACGACATACCCACGCACTGAGACGAAGCGAAGACATTGACCCTGCTCAAGCTGCCGGAGCAGCCTTGATGTGATGTTCATGGTGGTTCAAACAATGTAGCACGAGGAGTCATCTCGCAGACGAAACGACATGGACCAGTGACTTCGCCTAAGGGCAAATCAGCGACGACGAGGTTACGATGGGTAGACTTCATTGAACAGCTTATGCAGATAGAGTTGAGATATTCAATGAACAGAGACGATATCACTGGATCACGCCATGCAGAACGTGCCGAGTGTTATCTTCTGTCGTTGCTACGAAAGTCTGCTTATGTTTCAAGCAAGAGAGAAGGGCGCCGTGCCTTCTATCAACTTGGGCAGTGGATACAGACCGAGAGTAGCCATGGCCTGTCCTCTGTCCCAAAAGCACTCTCCCGTACGGTCTCAACCTTGGTGGGCATCAACAGCTGTTGCGGCCCGATTACGCTGGTAAGGTGAAAGATGTGGCCATCTCAGCTGTGTTACTGAAGCAGAGCAGATGATGCACCAATGCGGCCCTCTAATGCGCCCCCTGTGCCAGACCGGGCATCCTGAAACACTGCCAAAGATTGACAGAATTGGTCGCAATCACTGCGGTCCGCGACTTGCACTCCGACACTGTCGAAGTTCGGCACGGCTCCAATTGCTTCTCGCCATGTTGCGGAAGGACTCTCCGGCCGAACGTCTCGGGTTGTGGCACACATACAGCTCTCTTCAATTCGTGCTTGTTACATTCGTGTCCATGTCCCGTTCAGTCGTCCGCCAGTATTTGATCCGCGGGAACACCAATCTCGGCACCCACTGCCCTGACAACATCTTTCAAAGCTTTGCAAGCAGGCGAATCGCCAAAGTTGTCGAAGAAGCTCTCGCCATAATCACAAGCCATACCGATCCTTGGGTCCAGTGGCACTGCACCCAGGAATGGAATACCCGTATCCTTCGCCAGCTTTCTTCCTCCTCCAGTCGTCGCGCGGAAGATCTCCGACTGATGTGTACACTTTGGACATACGAACCCACTCATGTTCTCGACCAGGCCGAGCACGCGGATTCCGGCTTTGCGGCAGAAGTCGATCTCTTTGCGGACGTCCAGCAGACTGACTTCTTGCGGTGTAGTCACGATCACGGCTCCGTCGACGCCGGATTCCTTGAGGTAGCTGTTGACGCTGAGATGTTCATCGGACGTGCCAGGAGGAGTGTCGACCACTAGATAGTCCATATCGCCCCACTCCACGTCCTTTAGAAACTGCTTGATGAGTCCATTCTTCTTTGGTCCTCTCCAGATGACCGCATCGTCTCGATTCGGCAGCATAAATTGCACACTCATCACACCCAAATTGTCGCTGACCCACACCGGCTCCCAGCCCGTATTCGTCACATGAATCGTTTCGGCCTCAACACCCATCATCTTCGGTATGCTCGGTCCGCAGATGTCCGTATCCATGATCCCGACCATATTGTCCGGATTACTCGCGAACGCATGTGCGAGCATAGTGGTGAATGTGCTCTTCCCGACACCGCCTTTGCCGCTCAGCACCAGGATTTTGTGCTTTACACCGGCGAGTCGCTCAGTGATGACCGGAATGTCCGGATCGGGTCCTTTCGGCGCGGACGCGCATATTGCTTGGTTGGGACACCCGGCACAGGCGTCTCCTTTTCCTGCGTTTTGTGATTCCGGGCCTGGACAGTGTTCCGGTTCTGGTGCTACGAGATTTGGAGCTTTCTTCAGGTTGGCTTCGAGGGCATCGTCCACATTCTGGATCGGATCCTCCAGAGATGGAGCCATGGTTCTCCTAGTATGATCTGCAAGGCGTAAATTTGTATGTTGTCGTCCGTTTGTTGGAAGAAATGTAGAACATCTCGCCATATGGGCTGAGGTGCTTGGTAATCGAGCGTAATCGGCTGAAATCGCCACTGGCCCCCACGGACGAAGCTCCAGAGTGGCCAGCGTTGCAAATACCCGAAGTCCACTTATTCACTTTAGTGCGTTTTTACTTTAGCGCGTTTTTGCGGCAAGCAATGGATCTCTAGGGTAATTCGGGTGCATTCTATGCCTATTCGTGCTCTTCTTAACATTTCTAATATACTAATACCTTAAACATTATATATATTACCTTAAATATAGTAGGCTATAGACCCTCTATATATAGATACTAGTACCGTAGAGATAATTTTAATATAGAACGAACAAGTATAACGACTATATATAATATATTTATAGTTTACGCTACTTATACTAGCTTAGCTTCTCTAGTAGATTATTAGCTAGCTTCTTAGGTAACCGAATCCGTCTACCTAGCCTACTATAAGGGCCTATAGATAGCGGTAGTAGAGTTAGTAAAGGTAGAGGTAGTAGTAAGGCCGGAGGTAGTAGAGTATAGTTAACGATACTAGCGAATGTAGATCCAAACGTACCTACGAACAAGGTAGTAGAGGGGGCATCGTATCGGCCTCTCTATTATCGCTAATACTACCTCTAAATATCTCCTTATTAAATACTCTATTCTTAAAGAACTTAGTATTATTAAAATTACTTTTACCTTTATCCTTACCCTTATTAACTACGGCTAGCTTCTTACTATCTACCGCTATAGCTAGCCTCTTATTATTAATAGCTACGGCTAGCTCCTTATATACTAGTAAAGTAAAGTCGATCGTTAGCTAATAAGAAGGCCGTAGCAGCTCCTTATTATTTATAGTCTTATTCGTAGGTATATTCGCTATCGGATTCGGCGGCTTAATTACTCTACCCTTTCCCTTACTTATTCCTACAACTAGTACTCCTATTAGTAGTCAGCTAGCTTCGGCCTAATAGATTACTTCCGAGCGGCTTCGACCCGCTATTAATAGTTATCGAAACGAGGATTTTCTAGAGCTAGATAGTTAGTAAAGTTAATTATATAAGAGCTAGAGTCTAGCTCTTACTAAATACTAGTATTATATCCTCGATATCCTCCTTACCTATTATAGCTTCGGATATC
>AFIY01000531.1:0-26220 GCA_000223825.2 Zymoseptoria passerinii SP63
TATAAGGCCTAAATAGACTATATACTATTTAAAACTATAGCCCTAGTAATATCTATAAGAGTACTACTAAGGCCGCGCTATATCTAGTAATATTATCTATAGCGCTAGCGCTAGCGCGACCGGATAATCTACGTATAGATCGTATAGACTATATACTAGAGATAGTCGCTAGCTATATAGTAACTAATATTAGGCCCCTTATATAGTATAAAGTTACTAACTCTTACTAGTATATCAAGGAAGATAAGTATACTACTAAAGTTATATATATAGACTAGCCTAATAAAGTAGTATATCTAAGGCGTTTATACTTATAAGTTATTTATATAGGTAAGAGATATACCTAAGTAGTCTATTCTCTATACTATTATATATAGTAGATAGCCCGTAATTTTTTTGGCAGAATAGTTTACTACTCCGCCGTAATCGTTTGCTAACAATTCGTAGTGCGTTCGGATGCATAACGATCTCAAATAGTAAAGTAAAGTCGAGGGGTAAGAAGCCCTAATTCTAAAAAACATGGAATTAGCGGTGTGTATTATTTCGAGCTCCGTCCGACCTTCTAGACATCACTTCCCGAGCATCCACATTGCAAAGACAGCAATACTTGTTGTCTCCATTCGCTGAGTCCAGATAAGTCAGGCCGTAACCAACACGGTGTGCACACACGTCTTTCTGGTCCCCAAGCAGGCAGGGGATGTGTCCAGCGTGACATGGCGACCACGGAACAAGAAACACACATCTTCATCACAGGAGGGTCAGGCTTCTTGGGACAGTACATCGTCAAAGCGTTCCTAGAGAAACACCCAGGATGGAGAATCACCATGCTTAATATCACTCCCCCTCCACCATTCCTCCTTTCCCAAATCCACGCCTTTCACCACTGCGACATCACCTCTACCTCCTCCCTCTCCCTCGCTTTCTCCCCCTCTTCCCATCCCCCTTCCCTTGTAATCCACACAGCTGGCTACATCCCCTCCGGCGCCCTCCGCTACAGCACCTCCCCGACCCAATGGCAAAAGGTCAAAACCATCAACCTCCACGGCACCCAAAACCTCCTCTCCGCCACCCTGACCTCCGGCTGCAAACGCCTCCTCTACACCTCCTCCTGCACCGTCCTCCAAGACGACCTCTCCCACTCCCACCCCAACACCACCGAATCCATCCCCATCGCCCACCGCGCAACCCTCCACTACGGACGCTCCAAATCCCTCGCTGAATCCCACGTCCTTGATCCCATCCACCGCTCAAACCACGGCTTACTCGTCACCGCCCTCCGCCCTTGCACCCTCATCGGTCCCGGAGACACGGCGGTGATATCCACCATCCACGCCCTCATAGCCCAACACTCCACCAACTTCATCCTCGGCTCCGGACACAATCTCTACGACTTCATGCACGTTTCCAACGCCGCGGAAGCCCACGTCCTGGCCGCGAAGAATTTACTGGCGTCTGAGAATCCTTCCGCAGCAGGTGAAGCCTTCTTCCTCTCCAATGACGAACCAGTGTATTTCTGGGACTTCCTCGCGGCGGTATGGGCGGGTTTCGGGCACGTGCTCGCGTTTCGGGTGCGTGTGCCGTTTTGGTTGGCATGGGGGTTTGGGTTGATGGCGGAGGTGATGGGGTGGGTGGTGGGTAATGAGGTGGCGATGAGTCGGGGGAGTGTGAGGGATTCGGTGAGGACGGGGTATGCGGATGTAAGCAAGGCGAGGAGGGTGTTGGGGTGAAGGCCGAGGGTGGGGTTGATGGAGGGGGTGGAGGGGTGGGTGGAGGGATATAAGGAGGTTTTGAGGGAGAGGGAGGAAGCTGTTAGGATTGAGAAGACCGGAGAACGGCACAAGAAGAGATGGTCTGAAGGTGGGAATGCTATGTGAATGGTAATGATGATTAAGCCATAATACATGATTGATTCATGACACGTGCCACCTAGACATATTCCTTCCATGCGCTGTCCCATGCATCATCTCCATTGCGGCCGAAATTATCGCAACGCCCTTCCTAGCAACTCCTCAACATTACGATTCTCCGCCTCCTGCTGCTTCATACGTCTCCCTTGTTCCTCGTAGCTCTCCACCCATGCGTCCAGCGTTGCCTGCAGAGTCCTCTCACAAGTATGCCACTCACGCTGCTTCTCCTTCTTCTTCTCCTTGAGCTCTTGCTTAAGGCTCTTGAACCGACGTTTCATCTCGGCTTCCTCCTGCGCCAGCAATCGCAGATGCTGACGATGATTCTCATCCATCATGATCTCGGTGGATGTCTCTTGGTCGGCGAGGTACTGCGTCAGATGGTGGGCGATATTGACGAGGGTCTTGTAAAGATTCTTCTGGTGTGGTTGAAGGGACTTCTTCCAAGGTTTGAGCTCGTTGGCATCGCTGTCGGAGGAGTCCGATCCAGAGGACGATGGAATGGACGGTGTATACGATTTTGGCGGAGGAGATCCCTTGGTCGGCTTGATCGGTTTTCGTGGCTTTCCGTTCGACGGAGGAGCTTCATCGTCAGTCTCACTCTCGTTCACCAGCGTCTTGTCTGGGTCATCTGCTTCCTCCTCCCTTCCGTCTTCTTCTTCCTCCTCATCCTCGTCTGCTGCCCCACGAGTCGAATGGATAGCGCTGAAAAGCATACCGACGGTCGCATCAATCTTAGTAGCAAGCGACTCGCCATCACTGTGCGGCATGACGTTATCGTCTTTCACATGGCGAACTGCTTGCTTGTCGATAGATGGTGTGTGGGTTTCGACCCTTCTCGGGACAGACCGAGCCTCGTCCAGCCCGCCAGCTTTTGGAGGCACGGTCTTCGTTGTCGTCTGAGGAGTCGAGTTGTTGTCTCGCAACCTGCTTAATTGCTCCTCGATTCTGCTGATGCCGCTGATAGTCGATTCATTCTCGTGGTCTCCGTTCTTGCCGCAGCCTCGACTAGGATTGCTCGCACTGTCTCGACCGTTGTGGCCACGAGATTTTTGCGAGCCACTGAAAGGATCCTGCAACACAGGACTACTCTTATGAAGCAATTGTGCTTTCTCGGCTTCGGTAACCTTGACATGTTTGATGGCTGTCGATCTTGAATTTGGAGGTGCAGGTCTTGCTTTCCGATTACTCGAGACCACTTCCAGTCCATGAGGCGGCTGGGCAAAGTTTGGCACGGAGATTGCTGGCTGTAAGACGTCGTTTGGAATGCGGTGAAGTCCTTGGGTAGGTGCCGGTGCTGCTTCCATTGGCAGCTGATACGTTTCCTGCGAGTGTTTTTCGAGAGCGGTTGTCCGATGGTCGACTTCAACGCCAGGAGCAAGAGGACTTCCACCCACATCAACAGTAGGTTGCGATCCTCTGGACGACTGTCTTGTAATGTTCTTTGAGGCACGTCTTGGGCGCCTCGCTCGAGATGCATCATCCTCAGCGGGATCAGCTTGACCCGGCTGCGCTTTTGCTGCAAAATCTACAACTTTTTTCGGCGAATCACGCTTCGCCATTGGGGCGCTCTCTGGTAATACCATAGATGTTCCAGGCGGGGGCCCTTTCGCAACGGAGTTGTCCTGTGTAGGAGGCTTCATAGTACGCATGGCTTTGGCTGGCGGCTCAACGTTCGTATGGGTCGCGAGAACGGCATTCTGCGAGGACACGACCGCCTCTACAGGAAAGAGCATCTGCCCAGAGGCTGTACCCTGCGCATGTGACTTCTCGGAGGCAACAGGCTTGACTGACGACTTAGTCTGTGCCACCGAGGCTTGATTCTTGGGCGAGAGATGCTCTGCTGGCAGCGTATTCTTGGATACCATTGAATTCACTGGCGGAGTATCCTTTGTCTGTGATGTACGCTGAATGCGTGTAGGACCCCGAGGAACGGGCTTCACAGAGGCTGCGTTATTGTCATACCCTCCTTGAGAAGCGGCTTCAAATGTCTCGCCGTCAGCACTTCTCTTTGTACGTTTCGGAGGACGATCAACTGTCGTTTCGGTGGAAAGCGGGTGCTTCACAGCATTGACTTTAATCGCTGGAGCCACCTTGCCGGCTGTCCCAAAGTCGCCCGCAGTCTTATTCACATGGCTTGTAGAGGTAGAAGTGTCGTCAGTCGGCGCCGACTTCTTGGCCGGAGGTGGCATGACAAGTTGGGACGCGGTACGCGGTAGATTCGGTGCTGCTTGTCCCGGGTCGCCGTAAACAACATCGTCAAAGTCGTTGGCACTTCCATGTTCATCGTCACCATGTGACAAATCCGCAGACTTCTCCACATTCCTCATAGCACCTTGACTTGAGCGGACGTCCATCGCAGTCCGGTTGGTACTGCTCTTCGCTCCGGGCATAGGAGTGGCTGAGAGACGAACTTTGCCACTCAGTCCCGCCAGTGCGCCGGCAACGTGGTCGGAGACATTGCTTGCGGCAGCTGGAGCTTGAGATTTCGTCGTCCGAGTTGTGGTCGCCACGGAAGAGGGTGCTTTCGCACCTCTGTCGTATGTGATGCCCGAAGATACTCCATGCACCGATATCTGCGTTGGCCGCATCGAGCCTCCAGCGTGACGCAGGTTTTCCTCGGTGAGCATTTTTCTGGGTACCGAGCCTTGATTGAGCGGTCCACTGTGGTCGAAGGCGATGATTTGAGCCTTGCGAGAGCGACTGTCAGGAGGAAGTTGTAGTGCCGTGTCGCTAGTGACGAAGCCAGACTGTAGTGGCGGGCTGGACGGTACTATGGGAGTGCGCGGGTTCCGGGTACGAGCGTTAGAGTGACCGCCGGCGACACGAGTCTCATCGTCCTCCTCAGGACTTTCATCGTCATCGATACTGCTCGAGTCGTCGTTGTCGGAGAGCAGAATGGCTTCCTGTGCTGACTAGCTCCAGGTCTGGTTTGTGCGTTCACGGGACCGGATGCGCGATCTCCGGCATCGTCATAGTCCTGATCGTCGCCATCTTGCTGAACGTAGCCAGTAGTGTTGTTCACATCCATATCGCCGACTTGGGCACCACCTTTGATCGCGACCTGGGCCCCTGTGTCGCCGTCAAGTTCGGTCTCTGCAGAAGGCTTTCTTGCCTGCTTCTGATCGACCATGCGTTCCGTCTGGGTGTGAATATTTGTGGGCTCTCTCGGAGGATGGCTGGTTTCGAACGAAGCCTGTTTGGTGTCCGCTTCCAGCTGGACATCGTCCTCTTCATGACGGCGAAGAGATTCAGCCTTGCTCTTCGCTTTCGAAAGCTGACTAGCTTCACGTGCGGGCTTTTGGTTCGGCGTCTCCAGCTGGTCCTCAGCCAGCTCCGTGCTTTCCTGGTCGCGGCGGAGAGACTCGGCCTTGCCTTTAGCCTTCGATCTTGTCTGTCTGCCTTGTCCAGCTTCTCCGCCGGTAGCTGCATCAGGTGGCCGATAGGCAGACCTATCTCGGGCCGCAGGCCTTTTTGCGGCTTTCGAGGGCTGCGATTCGGTAGCCTTCGGCGGTATGGACGGTTTGCTCGTCAGCCTCTTCTTGGTTGCCTCGCGGTCAATCTCAGGCTCTGGCGAAGTGGCAAAATCGAAGACATCGGCTGTTGCTGTACCCTTGGCTCGCTTTGCCTTTCGATCATCCAATGATGTGTCCTGAGTACGACGTTTGCCCGTGGTGACGGTCTGACTGGTATCGTCGCCAGTAAGTTCAGGGGCAGGCTCCTTGGCTTTGTGCTTCGATGGTCCTGCTTGAACCACCTTCGGCGCAACGCTTGTTGTCTTCGACTTGATCTGAGACGCACCGAAATCAACATGGGTGTCTTGCGGTGGATCTGGAGATGGACTTCTCTCTTTGCCATTTCCACGACCAATGCTTTTGCTTGCCGGCTGTTTGCCATGAGTTGCAGCATCTTGCGATTTGGCCTTTGGCTTCGGCACTGGAGCTTTCGCCGCTGTAGTGGGAGCGCCACCCAAAATCTTCCCTTCCTTACGCTTCCTGAGAGCATCTGCAGTTTTGGTACATTTTTTGAGCTTCCCTGAAGCTTGCGTTGATGGTCCGCTCGTCATGATTGCTGCACTGGTCTGTGATGTTCCGCTCGGGTGAGGCAGAACTCCTGTGCTTGGATCGCCAGTAGCAATGTCACTCGGTGTCTCGGGATGCACGTCTGTCCGGTTTGGGCTGCTGGCAATACGCCGTACCCCGACTTCGTCCTGGGTGGATGTGGGTTGCGACGATCTCGACACGCGAGGCCGGCCGACAAGATCAGCCGACGGCTGACTGTCTTGGCTGCGATTGAAACTGCGTGAGGCTCGCGTCTTCGTCCGATCACCAGTGTTTGCGTCAAGGGAACAGTCTTCATGAGGTGCCTCGAGATACTCCTGCTGCTGACCCGCGGCAAGTCGCTGCGAAGCTCGGTATTGACCGGTGCGCTCAGGTGTGCAGCTGTAGAGACCCTCTTCTTCAATCTCTTTCACTGTCTTCTCTGGCGGAGGTTGCGCCGGCCTTGCTGAAGGTATATCGTCGCGCTGCAAGGAGTCCTCTACGCGCTCCTCCGTGCCGTTGTCTAGCGGTACGCGTGCGGATGTTGGTGAAGGTGGGTTCGAGGAGCGGGGGATGACTGGTTCGCTGGAGAGCTCGTGGCTGACATTCATCAACTGCTGGCTCCGAACGTATTCAAGCGAGTGAGTGGCCATGATGGGCCATGCTCAAGTCATGATGAAGCCGGGAAGTGAAAAAATGATTTTGAGGTGAGGTGGATGAAGCTGAGTGAGTTGGGTAGCTCGTCAGGTTTGCTATCCGCATCTTGCTGCCTGACGAAGCCTGATAACGAAAGAGGCAAGCACGAAAGTGAGCGAGCGGATCCAATAGTGAGATGCACGTGAGACTTAAAGACAGGAGGGAAACAGAATTCTTACGTCAAATCTCACCCTGCTGTCTTCTCCAAATCTTCACTGACTTCACGATCCGACGCTGAAATTACATCTTCCTCTTCATCACCAATAGTCCGCTCACCATCACCGAAGACCGGGAAGAAGACGACATCATAACTCCTCCAAGCGGTTTTGAACACAAATGCCAAAAGGCCTGCAATCCATGCAGGAACCTCTCCGTTCTTGTCCGAAAAAACATTGCTCAGCCCAAACAACAGGAAGACCCAAGGCAACCACAGAGCTGCGAATGACGCCTTTCCGATGCGCTGCTTTACTGTCGTCGTACGATAAGGTCTGATCGACAACAGGTACCTCTGGTACTCCATTGGAAGTCCAAGCTCAGCAGCACCATCTGTGATCAACTTCAGGTATCTCGCCGAAGCCTGAGCATAGCCAGCTCGCGGACGTGATAGGCGACCACCGTCCTTGGGAGGCTCTCCGTCGAGGGGAATTGCGGGTGCGAACAATGTGTGGGCTTTGAAAGATGGCAGTGTTGGCACCTGCGGCACAGGGTGATGAGGGTCGGAGCTCGCAAAGGGGTGGCAGTCTACGAGAATGTCATGGTATGAAGCGCCTCCACCTTCTGTCGCAATGATGTGTGCGTAGTCTTCCGGCGTCACTTCGTATACCACTCCAATCAAGCCCTTGTGCCATGCATCTTTCCTGTACCCTCGTGTGCTTTGTCCCTCTCCCAGCAGTCTCGTTTTCTCGTTTGTTGCATGATGTCTGGAAGGATCATGCTTCGGATCTCGTCGAGCAGAATTGGCGAAGCAGGGCTCCGTGTAGGCAACTCCGGGTAGATCGAACGTCAACCGCAATGACGGCACCTGGACATTGATCTGTGACAGTGGCTTGATTCCGCGGGCTCCACGGAACTTCTCGATTGAGAGGTTTGAGCCATAGGCAAGATAGAGGACAGTTCCCTTCTGTGTGGGTGCTTGCTTTGCAAAGTCTTCCAAGTCGAAGGCGGAGTCGTCTTGCGTTGCGGAAAGTCGAGGAGTGCGAGGACGAGGTGCGTGAGGTTGGGTTTCGTCATGCTGGCCCGTGTAATTCCAGACCGCGTGCTCGACTGAGTAAGCTGTGGCCGACAAAGCTCGCTCGGGCAACCCTTGGTCGGAGGAGTCTGCCGTTGCCATCGCTTGTGAGGCACGAGATATGAGCTGTCTGTGTCCAGCTCACCATGCACTATTGCAGCGTTGTCTATATATACGGCTCAAAGGAATGTGACGACTACAAATCCGCGGTTTACTAATCGACGGCATTGTTTCTCGCTTACCAACCGGAAACTCCTCCAGTCTCCGACCTCCGACTTGCCCGACATCACAAACGTCATTCTCCTTGCCCAACAGTACAGTGCACGGGATGTCGTCCAACGAGGAGCCCATGACTTCGGCCGATGCTGGCGAAGGAGCAGACTTGGCCAGGGTATGTTCATTGATCGTCGAGGGCCAGCGCAAGGGCTAACCCTCGAAGGCTTTCCAAGCACTAGCCAAAGGGGAGCGCGCGGCAGCTGTACTCGAACAACAGCTGAGCTCCATGGAATCGAAGATCGAGGCATTACTGGCAGAAGCGGAGGAGAGGGAGAAGGCCGCGCGACAGGTGAGCGGGCCAGGAAGTCAGTCGGGTCAAAATGGTTCAGGGGCACAGAACGGACAAAAGCAGAGCTGAGGGTTAATGATATATTTGCTGGACGGGGTTCAGTATCGCGGTCCCGGAGTCTTCTGTAGGCTTGCTGGAGTGTCGCGAATCCTCACGCGAACCAAAACGTTGGCGATATCAGCAATGTCATAAGGACTTGCGTCGGACTTAAGATGAATCTCCACTGGCCGGCACGGATTACAGCGATTCACTTGCGAGATCCACGGACACTGCCGCTGGGATGCTCTAGGCCATTCCAAAGAATCTCGGCATTGAGATCTCGCTGTCTCCCCACAGCCAACACTCACAGTCCACCAACAGTGCTTGGCTTTACACTGTCCTTCCCTGCGTCCATCACCGAGGCCAGATTAAACTTGCCATCCGCGCCCTTCTCCATCACACCTCTTTCAGTGATGATCCCGTCAATCAGCTCCGCCGGCGTCACGTCGAAGCTCGGGTTCCATACGTTAATACCGGCCGCAGCGATGCTCACAGTTTCCACCTGAGCCAGATCCAAATCTACACCATCGAATCTCGGACCCTTCACCATCGTCATCTCCTTGCCCGGCCGCTCCTCGATCACGATATCTTGTCCAGATTTCGTAGCCAAGTCGATAGTTGTCCTCGGCGCTGCAACGAGGAACTTTACGCCATGGTATTTGGCTGTGATCGCGAGTTGATAAGTACCAATCTTGTTGGCCGTGTCGCCGTTGGCAGCCACTCGATCTGCACCGACTACAATCGCTGCGATTCGTTCAGACGGACCTCTCAGGTGCAGCAGAGCGGAAGCCATGGAGTCGGTGATGAGAGTTGCGGGAATGTTGTCGTGCACGAGCTCAAAAGCTGTGAGTCGAGAGCCTTGATTGTATGGTCGGGTCTCGGTGCAGAAGGCGTGTTGAAGGGAGCCATTGGCATGTAAGGAACGGATTACACCGAGAGCTGTGCCGTATCCGGCTGTTGCGAGAGATCTGTAGTAACGGTCAGATGCAAGCGAGTTTTCCAGGCACTACAATCATACTCACCCAGTGTTACAATGCGTCAGAACACTAACTTTCCCACCACCTGCGCTCTTCGTGATCCATTCAGCACCGTACTTTCCAATCCCCTGATTATCAGAGACATCAGCGACCAGCATCTCGGCCGCCGCATCACAGTAAGCTTTCTTCACAGACTCTCCATTCGCTTTCCCAGCCTTCGTCGCCGTCTCGACAATCTTCTTCAGCTTTCCGGCAGCATCCGCAAGATTGACAGCCGTGGGTCTGCTCGTGACAAGGTAGTTCAGCTTCTCCAGGATGAAGGCCGCGACTTCCTCGGCGTGGTCCGAAGTTGTCGTATTTCGTAGCTCGACGGCCAGAGCAAGAGCGGCGACTATCGCGATAGCGGGCGCTCCTCGCGTTCGCATATCTTTGATAGCGTGCCAGCCATCCTCGGCGGTTTTGATATGGTCATATTCTTCTTGATGGGGTAACTTGAGCTGGTTGAGGATTTGGAGGCTCCCGGGCTGGTAGCGGATCGCTTCGAGGACCATATTGACGGAGTCCGACTTTCTTCGATTGGATGTGTATGGTAGATCTGATCCCAGTGGTTTGAGTCTGTCAATATGTCGCTTGTTTTGCTGCGTGAAGTTCTCGTGGGACGGGTGAAAAGTCTCGTTATCGGCTGAGGCCACTAGTGAGATATGTGATGCCCATTCCGGTAATTCTGCACGCGATGAAGTCATGACGGCAACTTTTCAATCGAGGTGGGTGAAGGAAGGCACCATCTTGAAATCCAAGCCAAGGAAGTCGATAACTCACTTCCATCCATCCACCTACCAACAACAACAACCCACATCCGTCCAAGATGTCCGAAAAACTCACCTTCCAGTCGACAGTGTCTCTCAAATCCGGCACAAGTCTTCCTCGCCTCGGATTCGGAGTCTGGGATAGTCCAAAACATCTCACCGTCCAGTCCTGTCTGGAAGCTCTCAAAGTCGGCTACCGTCACATCGATGGCGCACAAGTCTACGGCAACGAAGCAGAAGTCGGGCAAGCCGTGAAGGAATCCTCCGTCAACCGCAGCGATGTGTTCATCACCAGCAAAGTTCTGGCTCCCGGGGACACCGACGAGGAGACGTACAAGCAGTGCCTGCAGAGCGTGATCGACATTTCTGGCGATGACGGCTATCTTGATCTTTTCCTGATTCACAACGGCCAGGGTCAGGGAGCGAAGAACATCAAGCCGTTGTGGCAGGCAATGGAGAAGCTGCACCAGGAAGGGAAGTTCAAGGCGATTGGCATGAGCAACACAGGTGTCGGTCTCCTTGAGGGTATGAAAGCGTACGCCAAGGTTCTGCCGGCTGTTAACCAGCTCGAGGTATATGATGCCTGTCGTCTATCAAGCCCAGTTTTAGCTAACAAGTCCCAGCTCCATCCATGGTGCCAGCAGAGAGAAGTGGTCGACTACTGCAAGAAGAACAGCATCGCAGTGGAAGCTTACTGCCCTCTTGTGCGCAACCAAAAGGCCGAAGACCCGACTCTGAAGGGCATCGCCGAAAAGCACAGCAAGTCGACCGCACAGATCTTGCTCCGCTACAGCCTACAGAAGGGCTGGGTGCCACTTCCCAAGAGCGACAATCCAGGACGCATTGCATCAAACGCAGATCTCTACGGCTTCGAGCTTGGCGAGGAGGACATGAAGGCTCTTGATGGTCTAGATCAGGTTGGTGAGGGTGCATTGGTCCTCGCCGTGGATAATGAGAAGAAGGAGTAGAACAGACAACAGCATAGACATTTGTTCATTTGGTGGGGTATCTTAGTAGCCACGAGCTAAGCAGTCCATCACAAAAGCAACTCAGTTGTGCAGCTTTCCTCGTGCAGTGATTTCATTCGTGATCAAGTCCATCTCTCTTACGCATGGGCTTGTTGCGTATACAAGCCAACTTGTCGTGTTCCAGTGCGCTTCGCTCGAAGGGTGCAGCTTGAAGTCACTCCTCTGCTGTCTTCAAGGCTGACGCAATCCTATCGAGTTCTTCCTGCAACTCTCGCATCGTCTTGTCCATCTCTACAAGCTGTTGCTCCCAACCGACCTTCCTCTCACTCGGTAACCCTTGCCATCTATCGCCATTATACGATCTCATCTTCAGAATCGTCCTCCTCAACGAACTCGATAGCCAGCTGAATGCCGTAGACTGTCTTGCCATCGAGCGCCGCCTTCATCGCAACTGCATCCTCAATACCGTCAAAGTGCGCATCGACTCGACGTCTGGCCTCGAGTCCCGGCTCAATTCGGACATCTACAAGGACGAAGTGTGCGCCTTGCTGGAGCATTTCGCCGCTGAGGAGGGTTTTGAACCGCTGGAGGAGAACCACCGGCACTCTGGCGATGGTCAGGCGGGTGGACGGCTCAACAGGAGTGTAAGTGGCTGGCTCGGTAAAGGGCTGGTGGAAGACGGTCTCTGGGTCATTGAGGCGCTCTCCGGCTGAGTGTGCCTCGCTGACGGGGCTTCGCATGGTGGTGCTGGCAGCGTTGCGAGTGGCAGGCTTGGGCACATCGTCAACGGGAAGGGAGTCGTTGTTGATGGGAAGAGCGGCAAGAGCGGCTTCGAGTGGCGCACGATCGCGCGCAGTGGTGTCTTCGTGCTCGGGCGCAGCGTCGTCGTCGTCGTCGTTCTCGCGCTCGATCTCCGTCGCGACGCGGTCAGGCTATGAGCACGTTAGTACATCGATTGTCTCGGTCGTTGTGGCTGCTTGAGACTTACCAGAAGCACATCGTTGCCGGCTGCCATTGAGGTTGAGACTGTCTCACCCGACGCGTTTCCTCTCCGCGCGGTCTCTCTGTTCTTCGCGGCGAGAGCAGCGAACGCGGACCCTGGGGGCACCCCAGAGAGGTTGCTTCGCTCACGCTGCTGCTTGCGGATCTTCTGGAGGAAGTTAGACTTTGGTGGCGCCATTGGTCGTTGTATTCGTGTGGTTGTTGGTCTTGTTGCTGAGGGTGTTATGAAAATGTGTTAAAGAGCAGGAGAAGTCGAGGGGCACTTTTGTAAGGCATACTTCTTGCAAGTGGGACTTGGTCTGTTCTGACGATGTGGGATCGGCAGTCGTGAATCTTCAAAGGGAAGCTCTCGCTGAGAAAAGGGCGAGGGAAAGGAAATGACTAGGTACTTAGTTACTTGCCATAGATCTAGTGAATATGAATCCCAACTCTTATGCGACGTCGGCGGCAAGTCATCAGATTGAAAGAAGACGCAATGATCGAATCGCATCAGTTGACTCGCCAGACCATTCTGCCAGGCCGCTGATGCGAGAAGACCGCATGGGTGGGATCGGGAAGAATCAAGCGCATCTGGCAAAATTATAACAAGCGCAAGTAGCAGCACAGGAAAGGCCTGCAGTCAGGCAAACAGCGACCAATTTTGTTGCCACAACTTTGTGTGATTGCTCTTCCCGCTGTTACCAAAGACACACACATTACCTTACCTCTGTCCTGGCACCTGTCGCTTGTGCACTGTGCAGTCGACGGGCTTTATTCGATGTGCGATGCAGCCACAACGACATAATAGAGTTGAGATTGAAACATGATGCACGTCGATGGCCAACAGTGTGATGTTGCCTGGTCGGTTACCTGGTGCCCGAGTGCTCTCAAAGCAACCAGAGTATACGCCCGATATAATTGTGCTATGCTGTGCCTCGACTCCTGAGACGGCTTGCGTGCTCTTAACAATCTTCCTTTCTCCTCTCTGTGCCATGGACTTGTACATCTGCTCTTTCTTTGGCGTTCGTGGAGTGCCTTGAAACTTCTCGTGCATCACTGGGAGTCTGCGGAAACTCGCGATTCCGTACGTTCGAGCTGCAGGGAGCTGACAGCGGACATGAGAAGCTGCAGAGACCATCGGTGCCTCTACTCCGGCATTCGTCGCGTCGCAGGAGGGGATCAGAAGAGAGGTTTGGGAGCCTGGGAGTGAGAAAGCTTGGAGGTGAGGTCAGCGTGATCGGCAATAACTTCTGCGTCCTCTGCCCAAGAACACTCAGCATCGATTTGATCAATCATCAAACGTCGCTATTCCAGGACTCAGAGGGAACCGACGTTGCTGCGTGGCTTCATCTTTTGTGAAGAGGCGGCCTCAATTTGACATCGGGACACACAGGCAACAGCCCCGTTCAACAAGCACGGTATTTTGTTCCCAAGTATTTCCTCAACATCTCTTTGTTTTCAACCTTCAGACCAAACCATACTCTGACCGAAGGCAACACGCAAGGTAGCTGAAAATGGCCCTCCTTGTGCTACCATATGATATCCGCCACGCCATCTATCAGGAGCTGTTCGAACCACATGCACAGCAGATCTACGTTCAAGCCACGAGCAGCACCTTGATCTCCATCACACCAGGTCAAAGCATCCCCACGGCTCTTTTCCGAACTTGTCGACAACTACATCTCGAGGCAGCGGAATATCTTTACAGTAGATATCTCTTCAACATCATCGGCAGGAAAGAAGATTGTCTTGCGAGGTATGGTCCTTTCCTGCGAACTATGAGAAAGCATGCCAACGACGAGGTCCATGTCGACGCCTTCAGCAACGGCCCACACTCGGCGACCATGTGTATATCCATACATTCTGGAGAAGGGAAGATCAAGATACTGAATCGACGAGACCGCGGAGTTCGAAGGACCATCGAGGAACTGCAGTCGGAGGTTGTTGAGCGTGCAGGACTGAATCATGGTGCTACGATGCTCTTGAAGGTGTGCCGTGCCAGGTATCGCTGGATGGTGTATGCTGTAGTATCGGCGGTTATTGCTGTACTGGTTCGCCTTTGGATGGCATGAACGAGGAGGCATTTTGCTACGAAGACTCATCCTCGCGTAACAGTCGCATCGCTGCCGTTGTGGACGCCACTCTGCAGGCTAAAACCCACATCGTCACACCGATATTCTACACAGGCGTATCACCGTGGGCAACGTAGAAGATCGAAGGCATAGCGAGCATCGAAGCCATGAGAACGATCAGCAGAACAGTCCGAACAGTATCTGTATAGAACGCCACCGGACCTGTGACTGTACTTTTGCAACTTCTCATTTCAGTGACAGCAGTGTCGATCGTTGAGTCTCGATCTTGAAGAAGGATTCGTGGGGCTCTGTCGGGGCTCGGTCCGATGGTCCCAGATCGAAGATCGTCCTATTCCCGCTGTTCTGGACCTCGAAGGACTCTCCCAACTACTCCGTCCGATCACACACCACATTCGAGCAATACCGATGCCTGCGGAAATCGGGATCTTGCGACGCGAAAGACACGGCCGTATAACGCTCTCCATCTAGAGGAGAAGAAACTCGACGCGGACGGTTGAGGGGCCGGCGAGAAAGCCTGGCTCAGGCACGAGTATACTTGGAAAGCAGAAGTCCACCAGGAAACCTAATGAGCTGCAACCGCTTTGTCTTCGCTCCCTCCCCTCCATTCGCTTCTCTCACCACAGCTCCCGTGGTGGCTCGAGAGGCTGGACTCACGGAAGCTCAAGTCGTAGACGCTCGAGTCTTCATTTCAAGCTATGCATTACGGTAAGAATTGTCAGCTGCAAGTTGTGGTTCCACGTGGGATATTCAGCTGACTTCTTGTGACCTGCAGTTCGATTCCTCAAGACGCCCAAGGTGCAAGTTGATCGCGCGGTCATACTGTTGAAGGCTGTAGTGACTGTCACCACCGACTTGGGAGAGACGTTCTACCCCGACGCGCTCGAACTGGTCGCGACAATACGGTCTGCTGAAGATGATGGAGAGATATACCTGAGGAAGAAGGTGGAATGGATCAAAGGCGCACGCTCGGCCGCCATCACATTCGACTTATCGCGACAGGACATTGAGTGGCCCGCATGCGTACACGTTGGAGTGAGGAACACGCCCAAGGACTCTGGTTTCCTGCCGCCGATCTCAGATGTATGGAGCGGGACACTGAACCCCACCAAAGGACAGTTCGAGTCTGGGTGGAGGGTGGAGAGAAGGTTCACGTCCTCTGCTGAGCGATCGTTGTCTCTTCTCGAAGACGCCGGCGACAGCATCGCGAGACACCTCTGGGACGGCAGCCAGGCTTTGGCGCAGCACATTGATCAGACCATCTCCGGTGAGATCCCAAGCACATTGCCGCTGCTGGAATACGTGCTACTTTCGGCCACCTACAGACGGACGAACGTCATCGAATTGGGATGCGGATGTGGGACTGTTGGCATCAGTGTAGCTCAGGCGATCCCCGACTGCGATGTCCTTCTCACAGACCTGGCAGAAGTTACCGAGCTGGTCAAAGCAAATATCACTCGGATGAACCCCGCCATATCTTCAAAAGTCCACTTCGAACCATTGGACTGGTTCGAGCCACTTCCCGAACGACTACAGAACAGGAAAAACGACCTCATCATCGTCTCGGAGTGCACGTACAATACCGACACCCTCGAGCCGCTGGTTGGCATGCTCTGCAACCTCATCGTTCGATCTCCAAAGGCCGTGATTGTGGTTTCGACCAAGACCAGGCACGACAGTGAGGCAGCCTTCTTCGACCTAATGAAGAACGCCGGCTTGATCGAAGAGGGGAACATGCGACTGCAGCTGCCCGGCATACCCGGCCAAGGGTATGCTGACGCTGCAACGGATGTCGGCATGCATGTATTCCGCGGCAAAGACCACCGATTGAGCTTGAGTCCGCGCAATCGCAGCGAAGAAGAAGTGCCCAGTACACAGGAACGACAAAGCAAATCGCGATAGCGGCGAGTATCGCAAACAACGGCAACAGCATGGGTTTTGGGCGTGTGGAAGATCCAGCCTGGTGTTTCGGTCTGGTTTGCATTTTGCATTTTGGCATGAAATAACGACAGTGCATCAGGACGAATGATACCCTCCTTCAGGTACGAAGGGTTTGTGGGACGGCAGGTGTTCTTGGGTATGCTTTTGGGAGACCAACAAAATTGCAGCATCGATTGATCCTCGTGGGTTTACCGCACGCACATTTCCATTTCCACATTGCTCTTCTAGACCATGATTTGTTGACACTTTCGACGATGTAGGTCAGCTGTGATGACTCGACTAACCCGCTTGCGTCGTCGCTAAGTTCGCATTCCGCGATTACAATACTATTGTCCTGCATTCCGGCGACAGTGTTCGGACTGTGCTAGCGGTTCCGGATGCAGAAGTGCCCATGTCGACAATCGTAAAATTTGCACTTCAATAGGAAGCAAACGAAAAAGCTAGGGTTACACAGCTGACCCTTTCCGGCTGATTTGCAGACAAAGAGCTGGCGTGGCCCGCAAGCAGCACAGCATGATTGTCCTGAAAGGCATTGGGTCCGGCACTCCTCTGCTACTCACCAAACATCACATTTTCAGACGTCCCAACGAGAGCAGTGCCAATAACCATCGACGGTCGAATCAACATGGCACCCAAGAAAGACGACAAGGATAAGAAGGGCGCAGGCGACAAGAAGAAAGCTGACCCACCGGCACCGCCGCGGAAACTTCGAAGTCAGGTCAAAAAGGGCGGCGCCTCACCAGTGTATTCGACGTTTGCGGATCAGGCTGAGAGGGAGAGAGAGGCGGATCAGAACAAGAAACGTCCCCGGGGTGCTCAGCCGGACGCTCCTTCGGGTAACGGCGACGCGGATGAAGGCCCTCCTACCAAGAAGCCCAAGAACAATGCTCCTGCAAGCGGAAAATCTACTACGAGGAAACCTGCCGTGAAGAAGGATGCTGTGGAGGGAGCTGACGGGAAGAAAGCTGTCGGGAAGAAGCCTCCCGGGAAGAAGGCTCCTGTGAAGACTGCTGTCGTGAAGACAGCTGCGCCGAAGGCACCTTCCAAGGGGAACGTCGTGAAGAAAAAAGCGCCGAAGGGACCCGGCAAGAAGAAGCCTACCAAGAAGAAATCTTCTGACGACGAAGACGAAGCAAATGACGCCGACCCCATCGCGCCGACGGCTTCCGACCAGGCGACGGCCCCTCCTCAGCCAACGACTGTAGCTCCTTCCGCAGGCCCTGCTGCGGCTGTCACCCAACGACCTCCGAGCCACCCGCCGCAAACCCAAGCTCTGCGCCAAAGACACCGACCAAGCAGAGCTCGGCGGCAAACCCAGCTCAGAAGGACATCAAGTTACCGCCAGGCAATACCAAGCCCGCTGCGGCATCGCAACCAGGATGTGCTGGCTCTTCCAAAGATCAGGGGACCCGCAAGCCGAGCAGCAGGAAGGAACCAGCGCAGGCTTCAGCAAGCAATGGTTCTACCACCTCGAGGGGTTCTAGAGCGGTCGGCGACGAGAGTCAAGCATCAAAGACTGAGAAACGACCTCTGAGTATGGATGCAGACGATTCGGAAACAGCGACCAAGAAACCGAAGGTCGACAATGGCAAGGGTCCAGCTCAACCTCAAGCGCCAGCTCAAGCTCCTGCCAACCCTCGCGGCGAGTTGACAACGCGCCTGCGAGCCTGGCAGGATCACGCACGGCGTAATCCGCCCGCCATCGCCGCTGTAGACCCTGCCAGGTGGAATGAGAGGCTGCAGGACGAGACCGTCTTGAGGGCTATCTATGCAGTCACCGAAGCAATCTCGGACAACGGCCTCGGCGTACAATTCGCGCTTGCGCGATTCGACCATTTCCTCAACAATCTTGAAAACGATCAGCTCTTTGGAGAAGCAAATGGCATGGTCCGTGCCGGCAATACCGCTCTCATACCATACACCGAGGCACGATATACCGCGCAAAATGAAGAAGCGCACCATACAACACTTTTGGTGGTCCAGCCGCACGCCGGCAACCCTGCCGACTCCACGATTGTCCATTACGACAGTGCTGGCCTGTATGATGCGGATGAACGTGCTGCCATTGTGGAACGGGCACGAGGAGTCTTGGTCGACTTTGGATGGGATCGTGATGGCACGGAAATTCCTCCGGGAGACGCACCGCCTCAGCCGACAATGCGGCAACTCGCTGGCTGGGAATGTGGCATTCACACCGTCATCAATGCCTGGGCGATGGCGCTTGGTCTGACTGTTACCCGCACAGGTCGGCCCTTTAATAACGCTAATTTTCTTCGACGTGGAATCGAGCTGGTCAATCTTGCCGTCCAGGGCCATCTCGACACCAGAACCATCGAGGCTTTTCTGCGATACTTCAGGCTCGTCGAAGATGGTGACCAAGTTCCAGCCGCGCGCCACTTCAACGCGACCGTTCCTTTACCGAACGTTGACGTCCTTGACAGCCGGATACAAAGGATCCGACTAGAAGCGGAGCTGGCTATCTTGAGGCAGACCGACCCCAGCATTGCGCAGCTAGATGTCCTTTTGAGGGCCTCGGACGTGGAGGTGCGCAACACAGTCCGGTTTGACGCACAGCAACTAGTGGACGCATGGCGATTCGCTGCGACAGTCATGCAACCCGACCCTTCTCCCGTCCGATCCAACACCGAAAGGTCGCCAGAGGCGCTCGACACTGGCGCCCGACAGACCATGCAGGCCCTCGACCTAACGCCTCGCAGGTTTCAAACCCTCAGAGCTGCGGAGCGCGAAAGGGAGAGACAACGAAACGCCGAGCAGACATCGCCGACACCTCGGGGCGCCGACACGGGTATTATGCTGCAAGACAGCGAAGCTCCGGCGGAGACGAATGCGCCATCAGTGCAAGAAGACTCTGGAACGAATGGAGACCCGTCTAGTGCAAACACAACGCATCAAGCTGAGACTCAAGATCAGGTTCCTCCTACAACGCAAAACGAGGCCGATGATGCGCAACCCGAGGTCGATGACCCGCAACCCAATTCAAACAACGGCCTGGACGATGGCGACAACGACGAAGAGTCGTTCGCAGATCTTTTCGAGGGCACGATGACCGCAGAATTCGACGACGCCGCGCCTTCAGCAACCGTGTCAACAAGCCCACCAGGCCACCACGGCGGCCTCGCCTTACCAGCGACGCCAACAGACGGCGATCACAGCGCTACGCCTCGCTCCATTCGGCCAACTCACCCTCAGCAGGCTGCTCCAGCCGCCATCATGGTCAGCCCGACATCCCCTACAGCCAATACCCTTATCGGCAAAGAGAAACCCGGCGAAGACGCTCTCGCCGCTCTCGATCAGACTGGAAACAGTCCTCCCCTTGACGACGAGGACGACACCACATTCATCCACCAAGGCGATCGGACTATGGGTATGGAAGAACTCGCCGCGGACCAGGAACTCGATGCAGCGTCCGATGATGAAGAGGAGATGGATGTCGATGCGACGCTGCTGGAGGGGGAGCTGACGTATGCGATGGAGAATGATCAGGATGAACCGAATCAGGATCGGGAGGACAGCGGGGAAGAGGAGGAGGAAAGGGGTTTTGGAAGGAGGAGCGCCCCTTTTGGGCCTTTTGGGGGATTCAATTCTTCGGCGCCATATCAGACGGGGTATCAGTTGACCGAGCCGGCGAGTAGAGGGCAACCTGTTGCGGCGCCGGCGCCAGCACCCGTGGCGGCTGTGCCGAGAACGGAGTCTGAGGAGGCTTGGGGCGACGCTAACTTTTTCCCGGGTGAGAACTGAGAGGTTTGTTTGAAAGTTGTTGTGGGAAAGTTGGAGCTGTATCTGATCATGTTCAATGGGATTGGTTATCTCTGTTCACACAATGTTCCCGTCGATTTCACTTCCTCATGTTGATGTGCCAGCACTCTGAGTATTGTAATCATTGCGATCCCCGCGCAGCATAGCCCTTTTCTTCTCGTCTTCCTTTCGAATGTCTGTGATGTAGCTGTGGAACTTCTTGCTCAGATTCAACACTCGTCGAAAGTGTCCTTCTTCCACGATGACCAACCCCAGGTTCGTGCTCTGTCCTCCTTCCAGGCTCTCATACTCTGCAACTGTGATCGCTGTCTGTAATGCATTACGGATCTCACGGCCATTAAGAGTGATCTTCTGAACATCTTCATCTTCGAGAATATACCTCTTGGCGCTTGGTCCAACCACGATCTTGTCTTTTCTTTCCTTCTCTAACTTGCGGAAGAAACTCGTCCAGATCTGGCGGCGAATGACGGGAGTAAGAGGCTCGTAGCCGATGGCAACGTGTATCCTGGACATGAAAGCATCGTCGATCTGTCCTACCCGATTTGTGGTCAAGAAGAGCATGCCTCGGAAGTACTCCATTCTGCGGAGGAATGCTTTGGAGTCGTCAGAGCGGAACTGAGATGTCGGTGCAAGGGAGATCTTACCCGAGACAAGCCCGTTGCGAGCGAGATCACGATTCTTCCTTTGTTCGAGGAAAACGTCTGCTTCATCGACTAGTAAGATCGCGTTCCAGGCTTCGGAAAGCCTGAACCATTTCACAAGCTCGAATTCGACGCTGGTTTCCACAGTACCGACGTCAGCAACGGTGAGTGAGAGTAAAGGTCTCTCCAGCCATGCTGCAATGCTTTCTGAAATCCGTCAGTCGTGTTCAAGCCTCGACATTCTTCCATGACATACCGACCGTGTATGTCTTGCCTACTCCAGGAGGGCCTATCGTAGTCAGTCATCGTGCACCAAGATCACACATCCAGAAGGTGTCGTATAACTAACCGTGCAGGAGAATGATCTGTCCAGCACCCTTTCCTTCGACGAAATCAGCGGACCACGACTTTGCCTGGCTGTTTCGCCGCGCGATGGCTTTCAGTAAAGTCAAAGCGTGCTGGTCAACAAGCGCGAGATTATCGATGTTCTCTGACGACGGTTCCAGCCTATGCACATGGTCCATGTTGATCATCACTAGTGAATACGTTAGCATAGCCCATCGTACTCCATGTCAGGGCACTGACTCCATTGTTTGGTCCCAAGCGCAAAGGCCGGCGCCGTAGCGCATAGCAGCAAGCGTTGATGCTCGGTCATATCAGAAGTGCCATACAGCTCTTTCGCTTGGTAGTCAATGATGTGTCCAGACGAGATAGGCCGGCCCGATGGGCCACGCGTATGGTCGCCAAAGGGTTGTGCTGGCGGAGCATGGAAAGCTCGATCGTACAAAGGATCAGCGAGTCCATTTGTGTTCCCACCTGATGGCCGTAGAGGAAGAGTCACGCTTTGTAGCGCGTCCTCTCTTAGGTAAATGTGGTCGTATGGGAGGAACTTTGTGTGAGCACCGTCGATCTTATCACACATGGTGGGAGGCTCGCCGAGTTCTCCCGTGGTCATACTCCAAGCTCTTAAATTGTCAAGGACGACGTGTCCTTGATACTGTGGGATGTGAGCATTGGTGTCAGGACGACTTGAGGTTGTGACTTACTGGTTGACCATCCAACAGGTTTGGTCCGTCATATCGGACGTGCATACTTCCGGCCTTGAGAGCATCCACGTAAAGATCGCTTCTTGCGAGAATCTTTGCCCTCTTTGCACCCCCATCATGGGCGTCCCAGATAGTAGCAGGGCAAACAGGTAGAGATGTGACGGCTTTCAAGCCGGCATATCTATTGAACTTCTGGACGGTCATCGTTCTGCCAACTCTAGTCCCATCCGGTACCAGGCTCCAACAATTGAGAATACATTCGTTGGCGGAAACAAAGTATTCGGGAGACTGTGTGAAAGAATGAACAACACAGGCGAGGGCGCTTTCACTGGTGAGCAGATAGACGTCCTCTCCTGGTTTGAACAAGTACCACAAGGAATCGAAATCGATGCTCGGATCCGGTAGAGACAGCGTGCGGACTATCGGCATTACGTTGGTCTCGTGTCTCTCTTTGAGGTAGTCTCTTAGCAGTGCCATGTGAGCGACGTGGATTTCCGAAGGCCGAGCGTCCGGAGTCGATTCGCTGACGTCGCCTGTGTGGACCTTGAGATAGTCGTTGATCCCTTGATAATGGTGCATGAGTATTGCGAATGGCTCGCCGATTGGAAGGTTCAATGCGTTTCTGGAGTGGCTCATAAATCCGGGATTCCACATCGGAGGATAGTAAATCACTATTGACGACAGCGCATCTACCAGATCTTCCGAGACGAGGGAAAGCGAGCATCGGAAGTTCGTAAGCTTCGAAACGTCGATTCGATTCTCCTTTTCGAAGCTCAACTTCACAGGACACTTGCCGGTCTTCCACTCTGGATCATTCGCGAACAGGTCAACTGTGAACACGGTTTTTGACCGAGTGTCTGTCCCCGAATCACCGTCGGGCTGGAGTGTAAGCTCCTGGAATTGGGAGGCGAGTTGGAAAGGAGACGACTGCCGATGATACCACTCCGAGCGACGTTCTCTGCTGGTTGACGGACTTCTACCTCGCACGCGCAGTCCCCATATAATAGGTGCGAGGCCGAATGCGACATCTTCCGCGTGTGACTCGTCCAAATCTGTCGAACGGTCGCTCGAAGGGGATCTCCGTCGTCGAGACTTGCGGCGATAGCCTTGAGAGGTTAGCAGGAGGATGAGCGCTCGAAAGGGATGCTCGCACGTCGTCTTCTTTCCTTGGCTGACCTCGCTGAGATCGCATGGGATTCGCCGTCTGAACCCTGCGACGACGATCGACCCCTTGCAGCGGCCAGAGTTGCATGGCGCGACGGAGAGGTCGCGGAATCATCTTGGGCCACCTGGCCCGGCTCGATATCATTCGCGCCGGGACTCTCGCGCGGATCGAGTGGCCCTTCCATTCTGGGTCCTTGTCCTTCTGTCAGTCTATCGCTGATTTGGTGCACAAAGGCGATCGCATTTCAAACATACTGGTATCGAAATCAGGGTGGATAGCAGTGTGTGAGTGTGAGGGTTTCTTATCGACCCAGAGAAACAGAAGAGAACAGGGGACCGAAGCAGCGTCAGGAAAGGTTATCCGAGGTCTTCATCTCAGATCAAGCTCTACGCGAGAGCCGATACTCTGCATATCAGCCGCAAGTGACGAAGTGTAAGCGATGCATGTGCGTCTCGCTAAACCTGGGCCGCAACACGGCTGCATTGAATATGCAGTCAGCATGTGAGCTGTCATTCAGGATCAGGCTGTCACGCAGCGAACCCAAGTCTGTGTCGATGACCAGAAATCGCGCCGGAACTGACTTCGACTATTTGAGATCGCAGCGATGTGGAGTGAGCCCGCGGCTGGGCCAACTCCAGGTTTGATCTGTTCGTTCAGCGACCACGAAATGGAAAGCAGCCCCGGCGCGACCTTGACCAAGAGTCTAGCTGTCAAGGTCAAGAACGACAGAGACAAAGAGCAACGCTTACAGTCACTCCAGAACGAGTGGCCATTGCTCTTCGCCGATGCTGATCGTCTTGTCCAGTCGTGAGTTCATTCCCAAGATCTTTGCAAGTAGTCGTTCTCTCATACCAATTTGTCTAGTTCGCGCAGCACTCAAGAGCAATCCTTGATGAAACACAGCGCAGCGCTTGCGAACGCGTGGGCAAAGTTTCAGCAGAAACTGCCACCCGAAGAGCGAGAGGACATGAGAGGAACGCCGCCAAGTCTATCTGTGCTTTGCAACGCTGTCAGCTCTGCCGAACGTCGATGGCAAACTCGGCGGGACGAGAGCAAATGGGGCGTCGTGAAGAAGGCGTTCGCGAAGTTGAGCCGCTCGACTGGCGACTATAGCCAGCTATTCGCCGTCATACCGGCGAATGATAAGTATATATCGCTTCTGACCGGATCATTGTCTGCTATCGTAAAGGTCAGTACAGTTAGTATGGCTATTTCCAGACCTTCCGTTTGACCACCAGCAGGCGTCAACTCAGCACGAAGATATCGCTCTTGCCATGGCCGAAGTCCTCGAGCAGCTTTGTGACGACATCGCACACTGGCGAAAGCAAGTCCTCGCGCATCGAGATGTGCAGTCAATGCAAGACGACGTGCGTGAGTTGTACGTCATCATCTTCGAGTTCCTAACTGAGATCTTCACGGAGTGGAGCTCGTCTGGTATCAAGCGCTTCTACAAGAGCTTCGATAAGAATGCGGCCGACAAACTGTTCGCTTCGAAGAAGGCCGCCATCCAGAGGTTGACACTGAAACTGGATCGAGCCGCTGTGTTGGACTCTCAGCGAAAAGTCGCTCTGATGCAACAGTATCTCCCAAATGTGGCGACAAAGGAGGATTTGGACGCATTCCGATTGGAGCTCGGTGAGACGATTTACAAGCTTTTGATGGGGCTGGATCTAGGAGCTCGTGCTTCGCCGAAACCAAGCCTGCCAGAAACGAATATGCCTGCTTTGGTTTCTTCGTACGAGGAACAAGGCATGTCCAGCGATGCGGATGAATTTTCGAACGCCTCGAAGTTTCGGCGTCAAGATATGCTGGCATCGATTCCGGCCATCACAAGCCTGCTCCGCCACCCACTGGACGAAGTCGAACGTCTTCAAGAGCGAGCATCGCATCTCGAAATCGATCGTCGCATTGTCTTCAGGCTTCAAGAATGGTCATCTGAGGGTGAAAAGTCTAGGCTTTGGATTGAAGGCGGGGCCCATGTGCCGATGCCCTCGCAAAACTCCCTCACAGCAGTAGCTTTAATGGTAACGGCGGTAAGAAGCGGGTTCGCAACCATAGCAGTATTCTGCAAGAGCTTGTCACTCGAAGCGGCTCCAAGCATGCTTCGAGCAGTCGTCGATTCTCTGATTGCCCAGGCGATTGCACTGCTTGCAAAAGAGGGTTCCGCGAGCTGTGACCTCTCACAAGCGAGAACTGTCGCCGCTTTCGAGAACGGAACACCAGTCGTTGGTAAACTTGCGTTGCTTGAGGATGTTCTCTCGAATGTGCCGCAATCCGTTGTCTGGGTCATCGACGGCTTGGAGGCGCTTCAGGATTGTATGGATCGTGAGCATAGCCAGAATCTTCAAAGTCTCGTTCATCTGATCTGCCAGAAGCGGAAAGAAACGGACGGCATTGCGTTCACGGACAAAGTCTGCTTTACCACGAACGGCTTTGTTGCGGTCCTCGCTGAGATGATGCAGCTGGATTGCTTGGATCTGGCTCGTTGCGAAGCTGAGGCAGATGATTTATTCGCAGAGGATACCATTCAGCTTGGAGATCCGTACTCTCACGGTCGGGAGTAATTCATCGACAAGTCTTGCAGTCACTTTGCCCTTTTCACGATCTTCGTTACAGAGAGGCCTGTCAAAGTCGGCGGAGCTTCCTTCTCATTGGCTTGACTAGACATGCCCATGTCAACGTCGGTCAGGACTGATCGAAGCCGGACATTGCAACATTGAAGATCCTTATCGCAGGTCTTTGTGTCGGTAACTTGCGAAAATAGTGGACAGGGACCGCCCGAACCTCAACAGTCGGAGACAGCAAGCTCCTTGTTCAAGAGTTCACAGCCATGCAGATTGCATAGCTTTGATGTCGCCAGGACAGCATGGATGACTTCATAGCTTCACGGAGCCAGCGTGCAGGTCGCCGTAGAGTGAGGTGGAATAGGTGCCTTCTTCCGGATCACGTTGCAATCTTCAGTAACGTGGCCTTGGTGGAGGATCTTTCCCTTGCCCTGTCCAGCAGTTAAGGCGGCAAGATGTTGGCAGAATGTGAGGATATACTTCATCCTGCTTTCGCTGCTTTTTCTTGGGCGGATCGCCTGCTGTGGATACAGATCGAGGTGGCTCTCTCTTTGCCTTCCTTGCACAGTGCCTGCCTTCTTCCCTTAAGCACGCGTTTAGCAGGCGTGAATTGGTCTCTTGCGTCCTCAGAATCGACGAGATACATCTTATACGCATGCGCCGGGTCATACTGCCAGACCTTGGTCACATATCGTCATGTATCGAGGTTCAAAGCTATGTGCTTTGTCGACGTGTATTCGAGTTGACCGGATGTTCGAGCTGACCGGATGTTCGATGGTGGCCTAAATCGAC